>VDFB02269993.1:41933-70191 GCA_007258455.2 Sequoia sempervirens
TGAGCGAGTCCACATTCAGACAATGGAGTTGGGAATGCCATAACGACAAATAATATAGTTGAGTATGAATGATGATATTTGTTTGCTGGTAAATTTAGTAAGAGGGACTGCCTCAATCCACTTGGTAAAATATTCTGTAGCTGTGATGATGAACTTATGCCCATTCGATGAAGAAGGATGAATCTTGCCCACTAGATCTAACCCCCATTGAGAAAATGGCTAGGTTGGTGTAAATGGTTGAAGTTCTTGTGCAGAAGCATGAATGAGATTCCCATGAATTTGACATTTTGAGCATTTCTTGACAAAAGTGAATGATTCTCTCTCCATTGTAGGCGAGTAGTATCCCATTCTAATCAATTTCTTGGATAAGGTTAGTCCACTCGAACGAGTACCACAAATTCCACCGTGAACTTCTTGTAAAGCTTTGTCAAATTCATCACGTTCAAGACATCGAAGTAGAGTACCATCAAGACCACGGTGATAAAGGGTGTCAGCGATAAGAGTGTAGCGAGCAGATTGGCGGATAAAATTGCATTTTTGGTTACGGGATAAATTGGGTGGCAAGATATCGTCTTTGAGGTAGGCACAAATTTTTCCGTACCAAGGTGGATCAGATCCGACCAAATGGAAAATGATTTGACTTTCAGGGGTATCATAAGTAGGTGTAAATGATTGTTCCACCAGAAATTCATAACAAGTTTGAGTTTCTGGGAGTTGTAACAATGATGCAATCATAGCCATGGCATCAACTGCCTTGTTATCAAGCCTTGGAATTTGTGTGAATTTGATGTCCACAAAGTACTTCTTGAAGTCATCAACCATCTTTTTATATGGTAACAATTTGTCATCTTTGGTCTGATAATCGTCATTGATCTGATAAATAACTAGCTATGAGTCACCATATACTTGTAGTTCTATAATCCTCCATTCCAGCGCTATTTTAAGCCCAGTGATCAATGCTTCATATTCGGCTATGTTGTTGGTGCATGGAAACATCAGCCTATATGATCAAGGAATAGTGTGTCCTTGAGGGGTGACAAAAAGTATGCCTGCCCCCGATCCATGTTGAGTGAAAGAACCATCAAAATATAAGGACCATGGTTGTTTAGATTCTGCAGTAAAGACATCAGCATCTGGAAATTCAATGTGTAGGGGATGATCTGCTTGTAGTGGTGCTTCAGCTAATTGATCAGCAATAACTTGTCCTTTGATTGCCTTGCACTGATAATGTATGTCAAATTCACTCAAAATCATTACCCACTTTGCTAACCTTCCTGTCAATGATGCTTTGCTTAATAAATACTTGAGTGGATCAATCTTTGAAACTAGATTGATTGTATGGGTTAACATGTAATGCCGAAACTTCTGTGAAGCAAAAACTACTGCCATACAAGCCTTCTCAATAGAAGTGTAGTTGAGCTCATGACTTGTTAATGTTCTACCGATGTAATAAATTGCACGTTCCTTTCTTGTAGAGTCTTCTTATGCTAGCAGTGCCCCTAGAGATGTCTATGTTGTGGCAATGTATAAGATTAGTGGTTTGTCTGCATTTGGTGGTACGAGAACTGGTGGAGTCATTAAATACTGTTTGATTTGTTGAAAAGCCAATTCACATTTGTCATCCCACTTGAAAGGAACATTCTTATGCAGTAGATGTATGAAAGGTAAACTTTTGTCAGCCAATTGTGCAATGAACCTCCGTATAGACTACAGTCGTCCCTGTAGTGATCTCAACTCCATCGATGTTCTTGGTGGAGGCATTTCCATAATTTCGTATTCTCATGGGATCTACTTCAATTCCTTTTCTAAAACAATGTACCCCAAAAGTTTTCTAAATTTGACCACAAAACACACATTTCTTGGGGTTGAGGTGAACTTTGAATTTCTCAAATCTTGCAAATATTTTGGACAATATTTCAAGATGTCCTTCTCTAGTGTATGATTTTTCCAATATGTCATCTGCATAATCTTCCATGAAGATATGCATCATGTCATGAAAGATTGTAGTCATGGCTCTTTGGTAAGTAGCCCCATCATTCTTTAGACCAAAAGGCATGATGTTCCAACAATAAGTTCCCCATGGACATGTAAAAGTTGTTTTCTCTTGGTCTTCAGGTGAAATCTTGATTTGGTTAGTAGCCGAAAACCATCCATTACGAATACATGGCATGGCCAATTGTCGATCAACTATAGTGTCGATGTTAAGGGAAGTCATCCAGGGACAAGCTTTGCCAAGATCTCTGGAAATTTCCAGCATACTCATAGTTTTATCTAGCTTGGATACTGGAACAATGTTGGAAATCCATTCTGCATAGTCGATTGGTCTTATGAAGCCCACATCAAGGAGTTTTCTCAGTTCTTTCTTAACCAATAATGCAATATGAGGGTGCATCTTCTGAGTTTTTGTTTCACCGGCTTGGCCCCTAGTTTGATAGACAAGTGATGCATGATAAGATCAGGATAAAGACCAGGCATGCCAGCATAAGACCACGCAAAATTTACTTGATTTGTTTTTAGGAATTCCATGAACTCTGGTATTTCTTTCTCTGTCATTGATGCAACTAACTCCAGAAAAATTTTGGTTTGTCAAGTCTCGCGATTGACAACATTTGTAGGCTCACTAAAATAGGCTTATCACCGCTGGTAGTGTTCGGGAGAGTGTCAAGATTCCCATCGTCTGCGCCTCAAAGAGGTTTTCACCATCTGATATGCTCTTTATTTTATCTTTTGTTTGATCTAATACTGCCAGATTCTGGTTTTCACCATTAGATCTCTTTTTTTATTTTTACTCTTGCAGCTAGGAGAATTGACACTCTCCTAATCAAAGACTTTATATCAAAAATCATTAGTGGAATAATCATTTACATATTCTGCCAAAAGGAAGTTTACAATAGCTTCATCACTTGGAAACATAGGTATATCAATAGGTTTAGATGAATCCCAATCAATGAGATCAGGATAAATCAAAGGTGTTAGGTCATTAGGTTGCGTGAAATCAGCTATGGTTATGGTTGTAATAGAGTTGTTTGTAGGATCCCTGGTATGAGGTGGATCAATGATGATACTGTCCTCATGATAATATTGTTTGTTTAGATCTAACTCAATATCACAAGAATCATAGTCAATTTGTGGTTCAGATTCTTGTGGTTGGGACCCTGACCCTTCACCTTCAATTAGAGTTGAGGCGTACTAGTGTATTACATCCTCTTTATCCCTCCAGAACTCATCATTGTAAATGGTGTCCCATTCATATTCAACAAAGTTTATGTCTGACTTGTTATCCACAAAATTTTGAATTGCTGCCAAACATGCTTTTCATGAATTTGAGCCTTCTTGCAATGTGAAGATAGTGCCATACAGTTGTTTGTATGTGCTTTCTTTGGAGTGAGTATCATAACCCAATCCAGTTTTCTCTTTGGCTGCAAGTCCATGGAGGTGAATAGGTTCAACTACTGCTTCTTTCCTTTTTCTAATAGGACCTTTATCATAGCCCATCTTTTGCATGATTGAGTACCCTTTTCCATATTTGTCTATGGCTAATTTGACATTAAAGAATGCTTCATCTTCATCTTTATAGAGCCAGTTTAGAATTTTTGTATCCTCAGGATCTTCCATGGGGAATTTTTCTTTGATAAATTGTCTATTAAATTTTGTGATTGGCTCTATTGGTGGTTGCCTTGATGTTGATGCTATTGATATTTGATGTTCCTTGATAGATGGTTTTCCATGTGATCGAGGTGATGTAGGTAAATTGGCTAGACAAAGAGAGTACTCTCCAACTCCATGGTCCTTGAATTTAATTTTTTTGTCAAAACTATTGGTTAATTGACTAATTTGTGTGTGAATCTTTAGAGAGGTACTAACATGAGCTTCTCAATTGTTAGGAACCAAAGTATCTTGACTGGCCTTTATGTTGGCAAAAGTTTGAATATTTGAATTATCAGTTGGTATCGTGATTTCCTATCCATCATAAGGAAACTTAAGACATTGATGATAGGTTGATGGGATAGCTTGCATTTCATGGATCCAAGGATGACCCAACAAGATGTTATATACAAGATCACAGTCCAGTACTTGACAAAAAGTATTCTTTATAATAGGGCCCACTCTGATTGGTAGCATGATTAGACCCTTGATGCTCTTTCTTCATCATCATAAAGCTTTTATGGTAATCTTTTCTTCTGAAATCAATGGAGTCTTCAGAAAATCCTAAAGCTTTAACCAACTTCATGGTACATATATTTAAACCAGCACCTCCATCTATTAGAACTTGTTTGACACGAAACTTGTGAACCATGACTTCTAAGTACAATGATGAATTGTGGGGATGAGTTATGGAAATGTCATCCTTTTCAGAGAATGAAAGGCAAGTGGGTGAGGACAAGTGTCCTACCATGGCTTGAAATTGGTTCACATCCAAGTCAGTAGATACATTCATTTCAATGAGGGCTTTTTTGAGAATTTCCTTATGAGTTGGGGAAATCTTCAATAGTTCCAGAATAGAAATTTGGCGGTTCCAAAGTTGATTGACCAAATCATATTGATGTTGGTGGAGGTTAGTGGATTTTGAAGAGGCTCCCTTTAAGACAACTTTAGGTTGTGCTCTTGTTGTTGTGTTGACTTCTCTATATTCCACCTTGTTGACTTTAATGACATTTACCCACTCATCATCTGTGTAGAGATGATTGATTATATGATCATCATTGATATGATTCACATTTTTTTCAAAAGACTCACCCTTTTGATAGTTGGGCAAAGGGTTACAAAATGCTTGGTGGTCTATGTTGGATTGTTGATGTCCTTCTATTGTAATGATGTCATTGTCGATTAAGTCTTGAATGGAATTCTTCAAGGCTTGGAAGTTATTTGTGTGATGACCTTTGCACCGATGATAATCACAATAGTATGCCTCATTCCATGATGGAGGCTTTACACTGGGTTCATAGTTTTGTTGACGCAGCAAAGTAATGACATTTTTGGCCATCAACTCTTTGAATGCAGATTCTAAAGATTGACCCAATGAAGTGAAAGTTCTTCTATTGGAGAAGAATGAAAATCTTTGTTGATTTCTATTTGAGGTGTTCCCTAAGGAATTGTGATTGTTATTGGTTCCTCGGTAACCTTGGTTATTGGAAGTCCCTTGATTGGGAGTAGAGTGTTGATTTATATTATTCCTCAGAGGAGGAGGATTATTTCCGTGATTTGCAATCGAGTTGACATTGTCGTTGCAAATTTTTGGAGTATTGAGGACAAATAGCTTGGTTGAGGCATGATTTGCATCAACAACACCATCATTCACCATATTTTTGTTGTGAGTCTAGAATTTGGACTTGTCCTGATTATTGTGATGGTTGGATGAGCTAGGATTGTCTTTGTCATGTTTAATTATTCCTCTTTTGACCAAATCATTTTCAATGGTTATGGAATCTTCAATCATTTTATCAAAAGAAGAAGGACAATGTAAATTCAAATGATAGCTCATTTCTGAATTTAAAGCACTAATGAAGGTAACCATCTTTCCTTTCAGAATAGGGCGGTGGATATCTGGCAAACATTCTTCTCCATCTCTCAAGAAATGTAATGAAAGATTCGCTAGGTTTTTGTGCAACTTTGCAAAGATCTATCACGGTGATCTGGTGTTGTATGTTGTAGGCATATTGTGATATGAATAAGTTGATTAATTCTTCAAAGGTCCTGACGGGAGGTGTAATCTTAGATAGCCATTCCATAGATTGAACTCCAAGGTTCCTAGGAAACAATTGCATCAAGTAAGTGTCTTCGTGAGCAAATTCTAATGTCATGTTTCAGAAGTCTCTAACATGATCGATTGGATCCGATTTCCCATTATAGCAATCAAATTTTGGCATTTCACAATGCTTGGGAAAAGGAATCATGTTAAGACTTTGATCAAAAGGATAAGGACAAATGTCCTCTAGAGTATATTTCTTTGTGGTTGTTCCCCATTTTAATTCTTTAACTTGTCCTTGAAGTTCCTTGATTTGTTGAGTCAAAGCACTAAGATCAAATAGGGGTGTCTCTTCAGGTTTGTTTTTCAAGTTTTCAGTATTAAAGTCATGAGGCAATTTAGCCCCTTGTTTGGCTAGATAGCGAAAATATTTTTCCTTATCTCACTACAAGATTTTTTCAATGGCTTTGTGAAATTTTGGATCTTGTTTAGCCTCTCTAAGACATTTCTCATCTTGTTCCTCATCACTATCTATATGTGTTTTGTTCATGTCTTTGTAGTGGTGGAATGGATTTTCTTCTCTGTTATCCATATCTTTGTCAAAAAGTGGATTACGATTCATAATGTAAAGAGGATTGCTTCTTTCACCCTCTTCTTGAACTTTTTGAGTATGACCTTCTTGTTGAATTTCATCCTTCAATTTATTGAATTGGGATCTTGTGAAGATAGGCATATGATTTTGAAAAATTCCTCTAAAATTAGATCCTAGTTTTGACAAGTGCAATGATGATGATATCTTGATCTAATAAGATGTGGAATCTTATGATATGATCTAAGATGTTCCTAATTTTTTATTGTGGCTCCCATTGATGAAGGATGTTAGAATCCTGTTGGGGAAGTTGAATCAATAATTAGAAATTTGTTTAAGAGATGCACTATTAAAGTTTTGATCTTTTTTTTTGAAGAAAAGTTCCAAAATCACTAAAGGATTTGATTGGGATGTGAAGGATATTCTATAGAAGGTTGTGGTATGTTGTCAAATTGAAGAGGTTGATTATGATTATGCCATTGTGATAAAGCTAATCTCTGATAATAAGCTCGAGAATCTAAGGGATCTACAGCATACTCATTAGTGAATCCTCTAAAAAAGTCTTGGTATCTATGAAGAAATCCTCGGTAATGAAGCAAAACGTGTCAAATTTTGTATAAGAATTTTCTCTTTTACAATGTTTTCCTTGTATCCTAATGTTTTCTTGGGTTTTACGATCCTTTTGGAAATGATTATTATTAGAATGTTGAGCCCTGACTTGTACTACATTAGGTTTGTAATAAGGATTTCTAATACGTCTTGACAATAATAATAAAACTCCCTTAGGATACCTCCCAACCTTTAGAACAAACGCTTTGGGGATGGTTATCTTGGACACTACCGGAAAAAGAGGATTTCTCCTGATTTGCTTTAAATTTTATAGTGGGGCGGAATAGCCTGGCTTTGGCTTGAACCCACTTGAGTTGTTCTCATTAGAGATTTGAGTACTTTTTTTCCCACATGGCAAGCTCTAAAGGATGTAATTAAAATTAATAATTCTATTGAGAGTGAAAAGGAAAGTCTGGTATTTTGATCCCACCAGTTGAAGAGAGCATAGACCTGTATATAAAGAAAACAAACAAATGGCTACATTTTAAAACCCAAATCACAATTTAATCTAGAAGTGAAGATATTACTTCTGAAAACAGTTATTCCAATTTTAATTTCCAGATCATTGTGTGGTGACTATCCTAGATTGCTTCATTTTATCCAAATGTGTCTACCTTAGGATTGTTTCATTTTAAAATCCAGAAAAAGAAAAAGAATTCTATCCACATAGAATCAAACTTCGGAATTCTGTATTTTTGTTACAATCCATATGCATCGAAATAGAAGCTATATGCACCAGAACAGACAGTATATGCATCGAAACAGAAGGTATATGTGCTGCAAGAAAGATTAATATGCTCTTAAAATAGTTACTATATGTGCCAAAGGAAAGATTCTATATGCGCTAAAACAGTTACTATATGTGCCGAAACAGTTACTATATGTGCCTAAACAGTTACTATATGCACCTAAAAAGTTACTATATGCACCTAAATAGTTACTATATGTGCCTAAACAGTTACTATATGCGCTCTAGAATCTTGCAAAACAAAAGAGTCAAAAACCCTGTATGCACAGCAGAAAATGTCGAATGCGCTTAAACGCCAATTTTTTTTTGAAAGTTGACTCCAGCATGCGGAAACTATCAAAAAAAATTGCAGAGAATGTTAAATTCATGGGTTTGTGCCCCATGGTGGGTGCCATTTTATGTGTGTGTAAAAAATGTATCAATCTAAATTAAATTCAAACACATATCAATAAGACATTAAATCAGGAAAACTAAAAAAGAAAACAGAATAAGCAAACTATGACTGTAGCTTCCTCGAAATCATCTTATCTCTCTCTAACTCTAGCATTTTGTTTTTTCCAATGGCTTTCAGATCAGCAGATCAAGCTCAACAAAATGAACAGCTAAAGAACGAGATTTTAAAAATGCACACTATGCTAAATGCAAGACTATGCTAAGATGAAAGTATTGTTGTGATGCTAAAAGGTTGTTATTGCATAAGCTGATTGCATGTATGTTCATGTGTTTTCATATGTATGCATAGGTAACCAAAGCTTGGATTTGTATTGGTATTTATAGAGTTTTAGAATGGATTCGATTGGCTGATTTGATTAACGGCCCAGATTAAGCTCGTTCAAATGAACGGTGGAAGATTTTCGAAAGTGGAGAGGGAGATAAAAGGTTTCCCTTTTCCTTCAGTTTTCGTCATTGAGATCCGAAGGGAAATTGCCATTTCGAAGAAGAATGAAGTTAGAATTAAATAAAATAAATTTATTTAATTTGGAAGTGAAGAGAGATATAGAAACTCATAATTAAATAAATTATATTTAATTATGTTTTAGAAATGAATTTAGAGTGAAAGGAAAATATTAAATTAAATATTTAATATTTAATTTAATTATGGGATGAAAGAGAATATTCCATATTTGAATTTAAATATTCAACTTTTAGAATAATATGATAATCAAATATAAATAAATTATGAAAATTTATTTAATTTAATTAAGAGAATGTGGGAAATGTCAATAATTAAATAAAGTTATTTATTTAATTAAAGTAGAAGAATTAGAAAATGAACAATATAAATAAATAATTAAATTTGTTTATATGTAGATGACCTTAGGAGAATTAATTAAATAATTCATATTTAATTAATTAACAAAGCTTAATCATGACCATTTTAGGCGTATACACAACTCTTAAGCAAATGTGGGTCAAATTTGAAGATCTCTTTTGGTAAAGTTGATGAGTTCCTACATCATTGGTTTCTCATGATTTAGGGCAAAAATTATTTGCAGTTGTGTTTCCACTACAGTTGAGTGGGATGATTACTTACATGCCAGATCAGACTTGTTTGGTGAATCCCATTTTACAAAGTTGGCAGGCACCTTTGATGGCAGCCACATCAACGTTGTCATCAACCCATCTAGACATCTTTGGTTTTTTTTCTATATCATCCTTCACATGGAGTATTTGAGCAGGTTTCAGAGGTTTCACCATTGTCTTTGGATCTTGTGCATCATTTAGAGACTTCCATTCTTCTCACATGGGAAGATATTATGCACCTATCTACAATTCATCTTCTTCCATGAGGAAGAAATGTTGCTCAACATTCAGGGATCACATTTTGTATTCTTCTTTGAGCATCACTTAGTGCTATAGGTTCTATGGTCTTATGAGGGGCTCCATAATCTCTCTTTCTCTCTTATGGGGGGAATATTTCTTGTACTTATGTCATAGAAGTAGTTCTTGGGGGGTCATCATGAGTCCTTCTATCTTCTTCACTTGTACATTCCATTGCATTTGCACCATTCTCTTTTTGGAGAGAGGTTTTTATTTCCCATTGGGTTTTCTCCTTTACTCCACTTTATGAGAGAATGATTTGTACATGAGTACCTAACACGGCCTAGTAATCGAGACTCATTATTATTGCATACATTTCTCCCTAAGTTGCATTTAAGGGGGCGTGTTAGTGTAAATAGTGTCTTTATCCATCTAGATAGGATATCATCTTTCTAGGATTGACCTATTCACAATTAGCTTAAGTTTACTTAGGCTTATTTTGCTTTCTGTCTCACTTCATAGCATTGAGACATGTGTCCTCATGAGTCCTCATGACTTGAGACACCTATTGCATGTACACTTGCCACTTGCTCACCCACTTGTCAAGTGAGCTCACATGTGTCCCATCTTTGGAGGGGTAGTTAGAGTTTCACTCCTACCTTCTCACCTCCTCATCCTTGTTGATATATGCAAGGCTTGATCATTGTCTTTACACACTCTTCATTTGTATATTGATATACATACTATTGTGCTCATTTTGTTCACTTGTGGAATTTTGTTTCATGCTCTTGATCTTGGCATTCTCCAACAATGACAAGGTTTAACATCTCGGGGGAGGAATGCAACAAAGCCAAAAAGGTAAACAATAAAGATAATCAAAGGGGATTTACTTAATGCATGAAATGTCACACCTTAGGGAACATCATAGTTCACATCACCACCAAGAGAGGACTTAGTCAAGGAATAAAATATCACACCTTAGGGAACACTAGCCATAGCATTACCACTAAGGGGAAAGTAATATGTCAAGAAATATCACACTCTTGTAGGACATCAAGCATAATATCACCACAAAGGAGATATGCCACATGGATTAAGAATACCACACTTTTGGTTGATAAGGTCACACTTCCTAGGAGATGTATACTATAATCACTAAGAAGGGACTAATTCTTTTGCAAATAATGACTAGGGGATTATATGCTCCCCCTTAAAATGTCAACATAATTGCTATGTTGTTATTTTAAGGAGAAAGAGGGGAAGAGGGGATCTTTGAAAAGAATGCACGCCACCCCAAAAAACTTATCCTTGCCCCCGAAGCATAGAGACAAGGGCAACCAAAAAAATGACCATCATGTTGCTGCTATGAAAAACATGGTTGCACTTAAGATTGTACCACCATGAATGGAAATGAGCAAAACACATAAAGCTACAAATGCAACATAGTGATGAGAAAAATGATAGGATGAAAATCATTAATGATTAGAAGAATTAGGTGCATAAATACATGGAAGAGCACCACAATCCTTAAGATGTATTTTATTACTCAGCGCCTTACATTCATAGAATGACCATGCATTCGATGATATGCACAAAAGGAATCTTTGTTGTAGAATTTCTTTCGAGTTCTTGGAGGAAGAGCAATCAAGCAGGCTTTGAGAAGCCTTGACAAGATATTCTCTTAATCAATAGTATGGGACATTTCTTTCTCTTGTGAAGAAAATCTTGCTTTCTTACTACAAGATGTCATAAATACACAAGACTCTTTAGGTTTAGATTGTGAGATTTTATACTCTCCCATAAAGGAGGGTGTAAAATCTAATGAACCCAAATCATCACTAAAACATGTATTTGAAGATGAAGCAACATCATGACCATTATTTCCACATGTAGTATCTATCATTTCAGGATGCACCAAGGTCAAAGTTATCTTAAAAAAATCTTGTGTGATGGTGTTGATATTAGGCGAAGGTTGTTTTAATTCTTTCGTTTCTTTCGAAGGAAAATAACCAAGACATCTTGTTGTTTCTTTTGTGTTAGGCTCTATGGGGACGCGGATAACTTGTTCTTTCACTCCACATCATTTTCTACTATAACCAAATTGTTTCAAGATTTGGTACCCTCTTCCATAAAATTTTTCCATTTCTTTTGAAGAAGGTGGCTTTTCATGGCCATTCTCATCATATGTGGATGTATAATTTGTGTTTTTTTCCTTGCTGAAAGTTGTGGAATTTGATGTTTTTGATGACTCGGTGAGATTTTGTTGATATTGTTGTTTCTTCTTTCACTTTTTCTAATTTATGTGCAATCTTGTATTCTCCCATGAATGTAGGTGTAAAGTATAATGAACCCCAATAATCATCCAACAACTTTGTCACAAATGAAAGACAATCAAGATCATGATCAATTTGTAAAGGTTAAACTTATGTAGTTGGTGTCAATGTTCTAAGAGTATTCATCATTCCTTTTTAAGTTTGTAAACAATTTTCAAACTTAGGACCAACTTTTATTGTGTAAACCTTGTTTTTATAAGTGTATTTCAGTGGACGATGTAACATTGAAGGCACTACATTCATTTCATGAATCCATGGCCTACCCAAGAGGATATTATATGAAAGATCATTAGGCATAACATGGATAGGGGTTTGTAAAGTCACCTTACCAATCTTGATAGGTAATGTTAACACACCTAGCAGTTGTTTTCCCGCATTGTCAAAACCACAAATAGACAAATCAGTTGGTTGAATTTTAGCCTTATCCGCCCCAATTCTATCCAAAAGGTTCACACTACAAACATTAAGCCTTGAACCATTGTCAATAAGGGTACACCTAATCCCAACCTTGTAAATAACAACTAATATCATCAAAGCATCATTTTTCTTTTTTATTTCCAAAGGAGGTAATTCACTTTGATGAAAGACAATGTCCATACTAAGGGAATTCATATTCTCAATCAAAGCAACCACATCTTTTGGTTGTGTACTAGGGGGATGACAAATTTTTGTAAAGAGTTTTGAAGCATGCCATTATAAGTAGGTGATGTTTGAATCAAATCCCAAAGGGAGATCTTAGCAAGAGTGTTGTGAATTTGTTCCACAAGATCATACTCCTTTCCATTGTTTTGAGGTAAATGAGGGGAACTAGGTAAAACAAGTTGTGGGAATGGTATCGATGGAGGAATGGCTTTCATTTTTCTTGATTGCTTATTATTTCTAGTATTATATGTGTGAGCTACTATATGATAATTTGGTTGTTGTGACATGATTACTAGTAATTTTCTTTGCAAATCTTAGGATATGGCCATGAGGTTTAGGAGGTCCAATAACTAAAGGACTCTTAGGAGGTTCAAAAGGACTCTTAGGAGGTCCAAGAGGATTTTTTGGAGGTCCAATAATCAAGGGAGATCTAATGGCCAATTATGTGTTCATAACCTCAATGGATTTGCAAATGGGTAAAGCATTGGGAGAGGAACAAAAAAGATTCTCGTGACACTCAATGATTTGATCTTCTAACACCAAGGTACCTTTGTCACAAATAGGAGGTATCAAGAGAAGGACAACTATGATTGTCATGATCGTTTATGATTGCATTCTCTTGCACCATAAAATTCTCACAAGTGGGAGGGATGTTGGGAGATGAATGAAGACTACGTAAAGTGATGTTAATAAATGTGTCAATGATCACATCCTCTTATGCCATAATATCCTCCCAAAGGGAAGATATTTTAGGAGAGAAACAAGCAAGATTCTCATGAATCTCAATGATTGGGTCTTCTAATACCAAGATACCTTTGTCACAAGTAAGAGAGGTATCAGGAGAAGAACAATTGTGATTGTCATGATTGTCTATGATTGCATCCTCTTGCACCAAAACACTCTCACAATTAAGAGAGATGTTAGGAGATGAGTAAAGGATAGGAAAACTGATATTAAGAAATGTGTTAATGATTTCATTCTCTTACGTCGAGGTAGTCCCGTAATTAGGGAAGATATTGGGAGAATGACTAAAATGTTTGTTCATAACCTCATTTATTTTCCCTATATTTTACTCATAAATAGGGATATTAGAATTATATAATCCATTCTTAACCATATCAAAACCACATCTTTGAAAAGGAAACTTGTTGCTACTTGCCAATGTGTTGTAACAATATAGGGTTTTGAGTTTGTGTAAAAGATGAAAACTAATCTATCCAAGTTATGCAATGCTTCAAAAAATGTAAACAATTGTCCTATAGATATGATGATTTCTAATATTGAAATGCAACATTTTTTTCCCAAATTTGCAACAAATCAAGCAAAATTACACTTTTCTTACACATGCCATAACATTTTTCCATAATTTCAAATTAGACAGTTACAAGCAAAAATAGACTGATAATGCAAAGACAAAAACATGTGTAGAAGTTTCTTGAGACACCTATACAAGGATAGGTTTGCTCAAGGGCATCTGAGTCCTTGATCAAGGTTCAAAAAACTGAAAAAAAATGAATTTTTATGTTGTTAATGTTTCCTTCTCTAATTGCAAACAGGTTGAACAAATGATATTTTTCCAGATTTTACTCAATTTAGGAAATTGTAATTCAAAATGCAAGTGTGCAACAAAGGTGAAAATGTTTTTACAAGTTTTGAATGCAAGTTTTAGATCTAAAATGCAATGATTGACTAATTCTAAGATGCCACAACATGAAAAATGATGATTTTGATGCAAACTTGAAACAAAACAATGCAATTTTTTTCACTTTTTAGGCTTAAATGAAAGATGCAATTTAAATGAAATGAACAATTTGAAACTTTAACCAAATAATGAATGTGAAAAAAATCTAAAGATGAATGAAACAAACCCTAATTCAATTATGATGCAATATGTGATGCAATTTTTTGTCTTTTTTATGCTTTTATGATGCAAAGATGAAACCCTAAATGAAAGATGCAAAACAATGCAATGCAAAGCCTAAATCTAGGGTTTGAAAGACTGCCAAATCAAAAAATTATGATGCTAACATGTCGGGTTCACCAAAATGAAACAGAGAAAAAGGGATCCTAATGATCCTAAATGCAAAGAACCTAGGATGCAATTGTGCCTTTTCCAAGTTACATTAGGATGTAAATCAACAAGGTGATCAAATTGACTTATAGCCTTGAAGGTGAGCCAATCAGACCTGGATCTACATCTAATTGAGGGTCGGAATGGATTGGAAATAATTTGGAATGATTAATATAATGATCCTATATGTCCTAATATGAAAAATGCAAGATCTCGACAAATGGAAAATTGAAGTAGTCAAGTTCCGACAGATCTGGAAGGTGCAGATGACTATGTACTTTCCTAGAAAAATTGGTTTTGTTGTGCCTACAAGGATTGGGTCACCCAAGGGCGAGTGGGTCTTTATAGGGATTTTTTGATCAAATTTTGGGGTCCTCTGGTGCTAGATCCAAGCTTATGTTTTTTAGTTGCAAACTTATCATAATGTCGTCAATGAATTTTGTGAGTTTTTGTTGACAACTTTGTTGACAACAAATGCAACAATTTCCTCTTCAATCCTCTTCAAACCTGTAATTTGCACATTCAAAGAGGGAAAAAAAAATTGTGCCATATAGGGGCTTTCCTCAATCAAACCATGTGTAAGTGTTTCCACTTCCACAGTGGCAATGTCAATGATAAAACATTAATGGAAAGGAAGGAAATGATGAATGAACAAAATGTTGCAACTCACCACCCTTCAATGGATTCCTTGAAGGACTAAAGTCATACACATCTCTTCAAGGATTGGATCTTTCTTCATAGATTTTCTTGAATTCTTGGAAAACTACAATAATGTTAGCCTTCACAAGACAATATGAACACACATAAACATTGGCATGATTTTGGATCTTGAATTGATGCAATAAGACTCTGAAATGGTGCTCTTGACTTGCTCTAGAATGCTCTTGATTGCTCTTGAATTTCACCTCTAGCTTGTTAATAATCATGAGATTTTAAATGATGCAATAACTAGGTATTTATAGGCATTTTATCCAATTTCCCAAAAATTAGATCCCATAAGCTAACATTTGTAACGTGGATTTTGAATGTTAAAATGTAGCCAAAAACATATCCAAAAATGGGTCCTGGCTAAGAAGGGGGATCCATTCACCCATGGGAGAATGGGTCTTGGCCCAAATTTCTAGGACACTCAGTTTCGGGGGTAACACATGAGTTGGATGCATTTATTCAATGCTTGGTGTTTATTGAAAAATGGGACAAATGGGCTCCAAAATACATAATTTTAGGTCATTATGGGGTCAATTAAGCTCAATAATATTTTCGGGGGGGAAAAATATAATGTGAAATTGTTAAGGTATGCAATTTTCTACACTACAAATTGTCCAACTATATTTTTACCATGTAAAAAATTGTTTTCCATTCCAAGGGAACATATATACTTGCAATTTCAATAGTGGATGATTAATATTTTGTGTTTTCCATAAATGCAATGGTTTATTTCCAACTATTGATGGCCTTCACATGAGCCTTAGACCATCCATTTCATGGATTCATAGGTATTTTTCTTGTTTTACATGGCACATCTATGACCTTCAATTCTTTGTCAAATTTCTACAAGCGATTAGGAAACCAAACAAAATGTTACATACACAAGCTAATTTTTTAGGCAAAGTTTTGATCATTTATGCATTTCCACACGATTCCAAGTGTTGAGGGACATTTAGGGTATCAAATTCTACTAGTCCAATTGCCAAGAGAACAACACATTTTGCAAATCACAAGTCATTGTATTATAAATAATGTCTATTACTAGATTTCTCCATGGCCATTTATGGATCTTCAAGGGAACTTCTATATGATGAATTGTGGTAGCTTTCTAGCTTAGGTATTCCTCTTGCCAAATTTTTTGGTTTAATTATAATAAAGATTTGATGAATGTCACAACATTTTATATCATTGCAAGCTTTATAACGGTCTCTTTATTCTATATGGATTTTTGTAATTTGAAGATGGATTATTATGTATGTTTAGTTGTTAGATACCATATTTTTATTGAATGTATATGCATAACTCATATTCCATAGTTATTTCAATGTGTTGCTTCTCTTGGTAAACTATGACTCTATAACCCACTAGATTAGACACCATTCCTAGAAGTTCATGATCAATCATACTCTCAAAATGAATAAAAATGTTTCAAAATTAGTTTAGGAGTAGATTAGTAATTTTTATGCACCTCATGAATTAGTTATTCATCCATGGAAGCATCCATAGTGAGCCATAAGAGAATATGTAATAAATCATGTGTTTTACACTTTTATCTTACATTTGTGCAATGATGTTCATATCATCTTAAAGAATTTTTATATGTAGAAGGTTAATCTTTGGTCTATTGATAACCTTTGGGGACAAATGTATATTGGATACTACTATTGAAACTTTAGTTTGTCCCCAATTGTAATTGAAGATAAATAAATTTAGGATACCTCTACAGACACCCTCCTAGGTTTAGTTGAGTCTGAAGTGAAGGAGAGAATTACACCCTTAGTAATAGGCCTACAATCACTCATTTTTTTAATGATTTGATTAAGCCACCTTCAAGATAAAATTTCCTTGGCCCTGAAGCAAATCAATTTATCTAGGAGTGTGAACAATGATTCTAGGACCCAATAGAATGGTGTCATTGTTGGGGATGTCTTAGTTTTTTTAGGTAAGAGATGATTTGGAGATTTTATTGAAGACCCTTGTAATAAATTGTTAGTTAAGAATTTGTACTACAATATACTTTTATTTTGATAAAATAAGTTTGATTCCTATCAACTTATCCTAATAGAATGACCATCATTGTTGAGTATAATTTGAATTTGTTTTTTATCTTTCACACCTCCACAACCTAAAATAAATTTAACCACTAAGTTGAAAAGAAGGAATCAAATGTTAAAAGGTTAAAGGTGAAAATGGAAGAAATGGATGATAAGATAGTTCAACTCCTAAAATGTAGACCACCTACTAGGGTCTATACCCTATTTCTATAGGATTTTTTTTTTAGTTTTCAATTAAGCCAATTAATAAGTGATCTTCCAATTTCCTTGTTTTTGATTAAGTAACAAATAGGTTTTGAAGGGAACCCAAAACCCTTAACAGTAAAAGAGCGATAGATACAACATCAAAAGAGTCCTAGCTAGAAACAAAACGCTGCCCACAAAGAAGAAAACAAAGAACCCAAGGTAGCACAACAAAAAAGCCAACAAAAAACCACCAAAAGTTCAACCCCTAGGCCAAATTCCTAAGGATCTCTGCTGCCTCCTGCTCAAGTTTGTTCATATTAATAGCAGATTTTTTGATTTCCTGGATGTTCACAAGAGCCTGATCTGCCTTCCTCTTCAGGTTCGCTCTGGTTCTGTTGCTCGGACCTCCACCTTCCAACTGGCTTTCCTCCTTCTCAACATCCACAAACACAGTCATCCTGACCTGATAAGCATTTTCCAAATTTTCCACTATCGTATTCATGGTCTTTGTTGTAGATTTTAATATTTTATGGCTCATAACAAGCACCTTATGGAGGGAATATTGGATATTTTTCAGCTTTTCCTCCATCTCAAATTGCTTACCATCATGGTTACTTTTGAAATGATGTAAGTCCTCAATAGTCTTTTTAAGGCTCTCCACCATGAATTTATTTTCTTCCTCAGTCCATAAATCGGTGGCCTTATCTCTGTATGTGTTATTATTGTCATCATACTTCTCCATTTTTTTGTTCATAGCCCTCTGATTCAACTTAATTTCCTTAATCTCAAAGAACACCCATCTAATTAACCTAAAAAATTCCACAGACCCATTACAAGAAATGGCAAGAATATCATCAAGGAATTCATGTTCAGCTTTAAAATAATGGTCCTTCGCCTTAAGATTCCTAGGAAAACGGGGCCTCTCCTCTCTGTCAGTAGCAGGGTAACTAGAATATTCTGACGAAGGGGTCATCTGTGAATCCTCCTCATTAACATCATAAGAAGGGTCCTCCAAAACCTTTCCATTTCCCTTCTTCTGGGGAGAGACACTAGATTTCCTTTTCCCCTTTACTGCAACCCTATCCTTAGAAGAGGGGGTCTAGTGGGATAGAGCCGACATGGCTTTAAAATGATCATGAATTAAAACAAGGAGGCCTTCATTGAGGATGGAATGCCTACTCGGATTTTGTCTCTAGTTTTGCAAACTGGCATTCAGGGAAGAAGCAAGATAGAAAGGGAAAGAAACCCTAACCTGATGCCTGAAGTGGTTAAGGAGCACGAAGTGATACCCAAAAACCCTAGTATATTGGCCATCCAAAGTGATGTACTCCATTAGCACATTCAACACCTTTCTCCAATGTGACACAATCATCACAGAGTCAGAATAAATTTCAGTCATCCTTCGCAGGTCCTCCTTCTCCTTCTCAAACTTTGAATTTTTTTGAACTGCCTGGTCAGAGAGCTTCCTATCCATGTAGAACTTAATACCCTCCATGGAAAGTTTTGTAACCTCCGTAATTAGCTGCTCATTAATAACCACATTTCTCCCAAACAAACTTATCTCGCCATCCTTCCAACCCTTGGAAAAAAGCCTGGTAACGTTCGGATCCCAGCCATGGAGTTTTTCAATGAAGATGGTAATTTTGCAGACTTGTTCAGAAAGCTCTAGAAGTCTGAATAAACTAGCCTTCAAAATGCCCAAAAAGTGCGTGAAGCTCAAATCATTCAAATGGGAAGTATTAACGTTAAGCTTTAGCCCGCAACAAATAATAATTACGCTGCATTCCCAAGACTGCATGAAAAGACACTTAAACATCATTTGTTGGTAGGGGGAGTTTGCACCTTCCCGTGAGTTCGACCATATGTTGATTAAGGTTGTGACATCAACTTCCCACTCATCACTCCTCTGCCAACTCATCTTTTCCTTCGCCTGAACCCTCTTGTTGGCAAAAAAGTCTGCCACCGTATTAATTTCCCTAAAAGCATGAGAAATATAACATTTCTCGAAGTTGCTAATAATCCCCTTAGAAAGGTTAATCCAATTCTCTATAGACCAAGAGGGTTTTTGAAGGCCCTTTATACATTGAATAATATTGTTTGAATCCCCTTCAATCCAAACATTTTTCAAATTCAACTGACTAGCCTGATTCAAAACTTGAAACGCCCCAATAGCTTCAGCCATGCGATTGGTCTGAAAGCCCAAGGGGAGAGCCACCGCAGCAATGAAACAACCATTCTCATCCCTAATAACACCCCCACACCCGGCAGGCCCAGGGCTACCCTTGGTCGCCCCATCAAAATTGATTTTAACCCAGCCAGGAGGAGGAAGGCTCCAATAGATACCATCTCTAGGCCCCTTAGTAGGCTTGAGAAGATTAGGCATGTCAACATTAACCTTCCAAGCATCAACCACTCTAAGCTCATACTCTTGAAAGCTAACCTTTCCCTTAGCCTTGATCTTGCTATTGAGTAGATTGAAGTTCTCTCTCACAACTCTGATAATCTTGCAAAAAACAACTTCCTCTGAGAGAGCATTATCCCTGAAGATTTTGTTATTGGGCTCTTTCCAAATGCCCCAGGTCAGGTGAGGGAAGACATAGTTCCAGAGCAGATTCAACACACAGTTGCTTGAAGGGGCCTTCCACTGATTGTAAAAATCCAATATAGTTCTAGGGAAAACCTAGTTGAGATCCCACAATTGCAAAATCCTGCACCATATAGTATATACAAAAGGATAGAGGAGAAAAAGATGTGAAGAAGACTATGCCTCCGCACAACAAAGGTAGCATCTGTTAGGAAAGGAGAAACCACACTTACAAAGATTGTCATTAGTCAACAGTTTATTTTGAAGGAGGATCCAAGCAAAAATGTTGACTTTGGGAATAAGTTTATGCACCCACACCTTTTCCCAAATAGGGAAGGGGGAGGAAGAATAACAAGAATCCACTACTGAAGAAACAAAGTAAATTCCTGAGGAGGACAATTTCCAAACCAGAGAATCCTCCTGGCCTCGCGAGCTGAGCACAACGGAATTAAGGAGAAACTACAACGGTCGTAGATCCATACTTATAGAGGAAATATCAACCCACTAATTATTACTCCAGTAATCCCCAACCAAGATGCCAAACCTAGTTTTGCAAGCCTCCATATAATTCCTAAAGATAGGGATATTACATAGCCAGTCATTTCCTATCCACTGGTCTTCCCATAACAATATTTTCTTGCCATCTCCAAGTTTCCAAGATGCTCCTTTACCTACAAGGTCCCTAGCCTTAATGACATTATTCCAGAGGGTTGATCCATGGGGGAGATTCTAAGAACTAAGAAATTCTTTGAAGGATTCAACCCCCCGCAGATATTTACTACACCAGATAGTATTCCATTCACAGGTGTCAGCATATGTTCTCCAGACCTGTTTCACCAAGAGAGCTTTGTTAAACACTCTAATGCTCCTCAAACCAAGACCCCCATACTTTTTGGGTTTGCACACATTCTCCCAAGAAACCAATAAAATCCTCTTCTTCTCCTCAACCCTTGACCAAAGGAAGCATTTCTGGATCTTTTCAATAATATCAGCAAACTTGGCAAGAATCTTAAACAAACTGAGGGCATAAACAAGCAAATTCTGAAGTGAAGCCTTAAGTAACAAAACTTTACCAGCTTGACTCAAAAGGACCCCTTTCCAGCCAGCCAACTTTTGATTAAACCTATCCACAAGAGAGATCCAAAACGAATCTGGAGGTTTAGTGCCCAAAGGAAGACCCAAGTAAATAGAAGGAAGAGAGTTGACCACACAACCTATAATATTCACAATCTTCCTTTTCCTATGCTCAAGGGTATTGAAAAAGAAAAGCAAACTTTTTGCCCTGTTAATTTTTTTCCCTGAACCTTCCTCATAAAGCACAAGGGAGCTCTTTAGAGTTCTGGCTTCCCCAATAGTGTGAAAAAAGACATAGCATGTGTTATCTCTTTGTGCATGCAAGCAAAGATGATCGAACTATGGATGTACTTACTCGCTATTGTTCATGTTTAGAGGGCCTGCCTTGGTGGGAAAAAGTACTCACCCCAAGGGAATGACCCAAGCGGTAATGAGCATAAGCCAAGCTCTTCCAAACTACTATATAAATTTGTCATTTCGATGAAAATTGTAATCAATGGGAAGCAGTACATGATAGCTCTCCCCCAGTATCTTTATGATGCGTAAAGCCCTTGTTCTAAGGGTTGGGAGACCTCTCACAAGGAGTTCATCATTACACCCCTAAACTGGATGCCCTTATTACGAACCCTTGTGTAGTAGCCAAAAATCCCTAATATTTGTTAATGTCAGGAGGTCGGACCTCTGAAGTCGTCCCACATACTTGTGATTCTTAATAGAGATGAAGAGTTTGTCATGGGAGATTCATGAGAACTCAAGGCTTGGCTAACCCGTAGAAGTGAGTGTCGTGGAGGAGAGCCAGTGTGGTAAAGCTTCTAATCATCTGCTCTGAATAAGCTGTTGGAGAAATCAGAATTGAATACAACAAATATAACCATTTTATCTGAGGTTGTAATGCTTGTGAGTTATTTTAACACTTTGCTTGATTTCAAAATGATCAAAACATTCACTATCAAATTTCAAACACTTTGTCTTAAATATGAATGTAGGTTAGCCTTGCGATATTCTTGCTTGTCAGGATTTATCTTAGCGATTTCTAAATATATTGACATTAATCTCAAATCCATATTTCCCAAAGACAACATAGGAAATTATGGCTTTAATCTTATGATTTTCATGAAATGGACATTGTGAAATTTATGATGTTTTTGACATAAACATCTAGTTTGGAAACATAATCAAAGACAAGTGTTTGTGGTAAAAATAACCTCATTAATCCAAGATTAAATCAAATGAACACCCCACATTGATGTATGTTCAAATCATTGACTTACCCAAAACAAGCAAATTGAGAAAAGAAAAACATTGGAAAAATCATTGAGTTCCATTATCCAAAGTCATTGAGTTTTATTGTCAAAATCATTGGTCCTATTTCCAAAATCATTTGAGTCCTATTTTACCAAAATCATTGAGTTCTTAGGGTTTCATCACTTTAGAGCTAAAGATTTTTTCTCACTACCTTGGTCTTGGAAAACAAAGGTTCACTCTAGGTCAACATTGGGCCAAACATCTCACTCACCCCTTCATCAAATTTCATCTTTCACTTCATCCAACTTTGCAAAATTTTGAGTACACCAACACTTTTTGACTTGAACATAAAAATCAAATCAAACCAATTGCTAACTTAGCTACTTTGTATATGAAATTTATCCTTTTCCATCCACTTAGTTAAGCTAGTTATCATTTTTGAACTAGCTCATCTTGAAGGTCATGAGTCTACCCTAAAGATTTACAAGTTCATAAACATCCTTTATCCCAACATCAAAACATCAAGAGAAAGTCAAAAGTGTTGTCCCAAAATGTTTGCAAAGATCACTTCCCACATCACTCATCTTTTCACCCCCCATTATCATCATTGCTCCGAAAAAACTTAGAGCATCCCTTTTACCTAGGTTTGAGTAAACTAGAGAGTTCAAACATTACAAAACTCAACACAACTCTCCCATAGCTGACACCAAATTTCTGGTAAAGACAAGATCACAACACAAGAGAATCATGGAGAAAACCAAAGTCTTATCTACCATCAGTGATCCAAATCCTCAAGAATTCGATCCAAGGAGTTATTCTACCCCATCACAACAACCATCATATCCATCAGGGCCATATGAGATAGAAGATATCATGAACAACCCATTTGGACTTAGTAGAGAAGAAATCATGGAACATCAAGCCTTAGAAAACATGGCTCCAATTTCCCCATATTTTGTTGCACAATCATTGACACGAGGATTAACCTCATCTATGATTTAACCAACTCTATCCCTTGTACCAATTCAACCCTTAACATCTAGTCTCTCAACTAGGATAGGAACCAACCTTGGTCTCACTTCATGTCTAGGAACAAACACAACTTTGGGTATTCACAAAACGACCATTCCATTAACCACCAACCTTCCCCAAGACACAAGTTGGATACCAACCTTTGGAAAACCACTTAAATTCCGTGACACCACAACAATCTCGATATTTCGAGCGCAACCATCTTCATCCATCATCACAAATACCCCAAGTATGCCTAATGATACACAAGGTAATGTGAACCAAGTGCCTTAAATGGGACAACAAGGGAATGTTAACACTCTCACACAAATTCAACCCTTGACAAGTGGTTCCAACAACCCCATTGACACATCAAAACAAGTGGTTACCCAAGCTACTTAAGTCAATCCATCATCTAGATCAAACCCATCTATCATCGATCCAAACCAAAACAATACCTTGGTTACAAATCCTATCAATCAAGGTAATACCTTAATCACACCTCAAATACAACAAGGGAACCCCCTACCCATTGGTCAAGGGAACCCTTTCAATCAGTTACAAGGTCTGAATGTGCCATTACCATCGCAATATCCCATGGCATCATCATCTTTCCCCACGATCCCTCTCACCATGAAAAATCAAAAGGGACCTCAAACTCACATTCCTCCATCTCAATCCACTATCTTGCAAGGAATGCTCAACAAAGGGAACCCTCAACCTCTCATCAAGAATCCGCCACCTACACAAAACATAAACACCCATAACCCATCACAGATGTCTCAACAATCAATCAATCCTACATTGCAAGCACATGCATTAGCTTTACAATAAGATTATCAACAATCCATCCAACAACAACAAATCCAACAAGAAGCCTTAGTAGCACAACAACATCAAGCAGCCTTAGTAGCACAACAAAAACAACAAGCAGCCTTAGTAGCACATCAACAACATCAAGCAGCTTTAGTAGCACATCAACAACATCAAGCCACCTTAGTAGCGCAACAACAATAATAAGTCTAGCAAGTCGCCTTAGTAGCGCAACAACAACAACAAGCCCAACAAGTTGCCTTATCCGCGCAACAACAAGCTCAACAACAACAAACTCAACAACAAAAAGAACAACAACATGCCTTACTAGCTCAACAGTATGCCCAACAACAACAACAACAACAACAACAACAAGGTTTTTACTATAACCCTCAGTAGAACATCGCCAATACAAAGGCATTAGGAACATATACATCAATACCCCAATCACCTTCACAGAATCTCCCACCACCATACACCCCATACAACACCTTATCATATCAGAATCCGGCATACAACCCATCCGTCATCCCAACATATGTTCCTCCACCAAAGCCGCAAGATGATCTAGCATCACAACTTAAGGCATTGTAACAAGAAATATAGGATTTTTCGGATGGGCAAGACAAAGAAGCCCCATACACAGAACTTATGTCCTTACCCATTTAATCAAAACATAGCAATGATAACATTCCCTCCTGGTTTTGAAATCCCCAAATTTGACAAATACAAAGGGAGGGGAAATCCTATAGACCACATCAAATAATTCAATGTCATGTGTATTGAAGTGGCTTACAACGATTCATATCTAATGCGCCTCTTCCCTCGAAGTTTAATAGGTACTACTATGGATTGGTTTTCTCAATTGCCTCCATGTATTAAAAATTTTCAAGAAATTGTCGATAAATTCATTGATCACTTCTTCAATCTTGACATGGGCGTAAGCCTAGAATATTTGTACACTCTTAGACAGAACAAGGGAGAATATTTTGCTAATTTCTTGCAACGGTGGAGGAAAAGAGCTAGTAAAAGCAAGTGGCCACTTCCCAACGAACAAGTGGGCATTATCATAGCAAATCTAGATCTAGATCTATCCTTCCACTTGAAAATGCAATGCATCACATCATATGACGAGCTTGTCCATAGAGCCCTTAACATTGAAAGAGCCCTAATCTCACAAGGAAACACACAAGTGTATAAAGACAACTGCCCATCCACTAGTTTTAATGACAAGCCTCGCTATTGGGCCAAGAAAAAGAATGTTACTAGTGATGGTGTTGTTGATGCAAAGGTGGTCTTAATTGCTCCTAGACAAGAAAGCACCCAACTCATGAATACACAACAACCATACACATCACCATCAAACAATCAACCAATGATCAATGCTGCAAACACTCAATGAGGAAAACAAAGAACAAACAATGCTCCTAAGTGACAATTCACTCCCTTAGGGGAACCTATGGAAGACGTGTTGAAGAGGTTGATACAATCTAACCTTATCACATTCCAAGATTTCTTAAACTATCAAGAGCCACAAATCAAACCTCATAGCTATAGAGAAGATCACTTTTGTGAATTTCATTAGTACAAAGGTCATAGCACACAAAATTGTTTTAGGCTCAAACATCTAATAGAGGATCTTATTGAACAAAGGGACATTGAGGTCGATCAAAAATTTGGGAATGAAAATCTGAAAATTTACATGAACCCTATGCCTGATCATGGAAAAACAAAAGATTCGACAAAGGCATCAACTTCAAACAATACCCAAGATTCCACTTTGGGACATGTTTATGTTGTTTATGAGGTATCAAACATGTATTAAGATACTATTTTAAAACAAAGTCCCAACCCATCAACAGTGTTTGGCACTATTTTATACCGTAATAAAATCAAGTGGATATCAGATTGTGATATCTCTCCCACATATGACTCAATGATTGGACATGTTGAAGAAATTCCAAATGAGCCAAAAATATCCTTTGTTGCACTGATACCCACAAACTGTTGCATCTCTCCCACATGACTCAATGATTGGGCATGTTGAAGAAGTTCTAAATGAGCCAGAAATATCCATTGTTGCACCGATACCCACAAACTATTGCGAAGAGTCTTTTACCGATGATATATTATCCACCCAAGAATCATGTCAAGAGGAGGCTCTTGAGGGTAACGAAAGTTATTCTGAATCGAGTCAAGATCAAGAACCCCTATCCCCAAAATTTCACAAAGAACTAAGGGACATCTTCCAAACCATTTTAAAATCCAAATATTTCCTCGATATTACTCCTGAGATGTTTCTTTCGAATGGACATATAGACGTTCTTCATCCAAAACATGAGTCTCCCACTCTTGATATTCCTATACAAGAGCAAGTAGTAGTTGAGATTATTGATTCTTACAATGATTATGCATCATCGACATCTTTTGAATCAATACCAACATCTTTTGAAATAGTATTGGTAGATAATGATGTCATAGAATCAAAGAAAATAGTTCATGAGCGAGCAACAGTCAAGATTATTGATTCTTATAGTGATTGTGCATCATTGACATATTTTTAGTCAACATCAACATCTTTTGAAGCAGTATCAATAGAGAAAAATGTCATGGAACCAGAGCAAACAATTCATATTCTTGAATAGCAGGAACCCATAGCAATATCATGTGTTCATGAAAATTCTTATTTAGTGGCTATGGATTAGAGGATACATTATCAGGGAAAAGGATTAGGTATTGATCATACTTTCCCAATGTCGAGGGCAATCTTGTCTACAACAAACATCAACATATGGGGCACAAAGAATCCTTATGATGAAAATGTTTTCAATGCTACAACTAGTTGTATCATGAGTTGGCATTCACCCATCATCTCATACACAAATTGGGACCAATGTAAAAAGAAGAATTCCTAGCAAAGCAAGGCGAAAATCATCAAAGAAAATGAAGCAATAAAGAAAAAAGGACAAAGCAAATACAAATGGATACTAAAGAAAAATAAAGAAAATCATCCCTCAAAAACTCCATTCGTCAAAGAAACTATGGGGAAAAATAAAAAAGGGAAATGTATCCATCAAAAGAGTCCTCAAATACAAAAGCAAGCTTCTCAAGCAAGGAACAAAGTATATCCAGTGGTTGTTCCTAATTCCATGAAAACCTCCATTCCCACCCATCATCGCTCATCTTCGCAAGTTTGGAGAGTGAAAGGTTCCAAACTATCAACCAATCCATCTCATATTCCTTCATGCATGACACCATACACTCCATTCACAATATCCAATTCACATTGACCGTGTGTTGGTAGCTACCCTTCATCATAAGGATTCTAAAGAAACTTTATCACGATGAGCCTACATAGACAAGGTTAATTCTGGTACCAACAAGGTAGATCATAGTTCTTCAAAATTGCATTCAAGTGCTCATATCTTAGCAAAGCAGCTTCTTCAAGTAGGGTATCATTGGCATGTTATGACAGTGGCCTCCACATCAGTACCACCAGGTGATTCAACATAAGGCTAACATTTCCAAAAAAATCCAAAATGATAAAAATGATAAAAATGATAAAAATCCGAAAAAATAAGAAAAGGATTGAAAATAGTAAAGATAAAAATCGTCCTCCAATGAAAACCACTACGGTGGCGCTTTGGGAAAGTACTATGATGAAAACCTGGCAAACAAGCATCATGAGTAGAATTGAGCGTCTATATGATCCTTCTTAGATAGAAGCATCTCATCCTTGTCATGATAAAACCAATCCATCCAATCCAGATTTATCCAGATATTCCACTTTATCTTGATCTTGACAAAGATTCGATGTATACTTCAACTCTACTCATGGAAAACTTTTGACAGGCTCTTTACAATTTTATCTCATGAAGTCCCATAGCCCATATCTAACATGATAAAAATCTGCCAAAATCTTTGCATATACATTACCTATCTTGGTTATCCATTGCATTATGAAGAATTGCCAAACAATGGGGGTAGGTTATTGCACTCTTGTTTTCAAATAGCTCTTGATCCATGTCTTTTATCTCACAATGTGACATCGATATCATGATCTAAGTATTGTTTACCTCCAACATCTCATCGAAAACACCAAAAATATTCATAACATCTTATTAGAAAACACCAAAAACATTCA
>VDFB02269994.1:0-127947 GCA_007258455.2 Sequoia sempervirens
GGCTGCCTCTCATGGTATTGTCATTCTATATTGTTGTTTTTTTCAAAGAATTTAATTGCTGCTCCACTAATAACTGTCAATGTCATGTTTTTCAGAAATAAGCATCTATTACTTAGCACTAAAAATTAATGACTGTCCTTTGAGATTTTGATAATTCAAAACGTTCTACTTTTTCCAGTTTTGTATCAGCATTCTTACTCTTGCCAAATCTAGCTCCTCCATTCATTTTTCATTAATCTTTTGTTGTTGCTTCTAATGCACACCTGTAGCACATAATTTTCTTGATTCCATACAGTGTAAGAGCACTCTGGTATACTGCGTAAATACTTGGCTTTGGCTCTTTTCTCTTTAAATTTTTCCACTAGCTTTCAAACTAATTCATTTAATGGTATCTTGCTTCGAGCATACATTCTGAAGCACACAATCTTTCATGCTTTGTTAATATATAAAATGAAGAAACAACACTTAAAAAATAGTGGTTTTTTTTACTGTTTTCCTTCATTGCTAATGTGCTTCCTCTTGATGTATCCTTTTAAAAGAGCATCATTGATTGTCCCTTCTTTGATTAACTGCACCATGCATTGCTACTATCAACATGATAGTCTTGTAGCATATATCTTGAAACTTCAAATCATGTTTCTATGATCGTGTTAACTCTTTTTGAAATAAGAGCAGATGTGAACTTGCTTTGCATAATGATGTTGTTATGGATTAATCTATTCTGTCTCTTGAATGTCGGAATGGACTATGCTACTCTGATATTGAAAGAAACAATTTAATTGCTATTTGTCTTGATGAGCAAAAGATAATTGTTTAATCTGTCTTCACATGCTGAAATAGACTTCTTGATGACAGTCCTAGATGATGACTGTTTCTATCTTTGATTAAATAACTCTCATATATGATGTGAATGAGAGGTGTCCTTATGATATGCCAGGCTCTACCCTTGTGGGAGCCTGTTTTACTCCACATATTTGATAAAAATGATCTCGAACATGATGAACATGTTCCTGCACATTGAAACAAACATGTTAGCAAAATAAAAGAAGTTGAAAGCTTCCATTGAGTTATATTTCTCTTGATTGTCAGCCTTTCATCTGATGAATGCTTGATTTAATACAAATTACATTCTTGTTGGTAGCGTAGGCGTAAGGCAGAATGTAATTCATCATTACTTAGAGTACACCTCTAACGCCATTCCTTTATAATTTTGCAGGTTCATGGAACAAGGAAACGAGGCTGCAGCAGCTTGGAGACGCGACAACTGAAGATATCAACGAAATTGATTCATCATTACAGAAAATGATGAATTGCCCCTCTTCTTTACACTTATATTATTTTCAGTAGTGTAGTTTGTCCTTGAATTGTGTATTCATCATTTGATTGTCATAATCAATTTCAGTTACTCTCACGGCTTGTGCGAGATTCAGTGTTTTTACAAAATGAATAAAAGGCACTACTATGCAAATTTTCAATTTTTTGTTTCAAATACTTGCACAATAAAACTGAAATTCATATGTAACTTGATCTTTATGATTGTCAATGAATACTTTAATCAACAAAACATGAAATTTTTTGTACCTATCAATGATGAATTTGATTCAGCTCTACCTGTTTGAGCTGGTAGTGAAAAATAGGTAACAGGAACACACATTCAATTTTTGTGGCACCTTATATGAGTGCATTTACAAACTTATTTTCTATTTTGAGTTCTTACAAGTTTATGTCATGAGGTGGACAATGAAGACATATATCAAGTATGCATTTCAAACCCTAAGAAAATGACAAAAAAAAATGAAATCCCCCATTACTCAAAGCATGACCCCCCTGGAAGGATACAATCATACGACACTTTATTTTAGTGCATTACATATTCCACAAAGTGGATTCGATGTAAAAAACCTCAAAAGAGACATACTCAAAATTTAAAATTTTGAAACACAGTCACCATAAATTAACATCACAATTGTATAAAGCTAAAAAAATCATCCAGGTTCAAAAAAAGGGACCCAAAAAGGATTATGTATGAGCCCAAACGAGCCCTTTGAAGTTCCAAATATGTAGAATGAAAAAAAACACTCAAAAAGACATTTGTACGCTCAAGAACAAGGCTCCTAAAGTTGAGCCAAAAATCAAAACAAGTCAACGGTGAAGGGGAAAACTTCGGGATGAAAATGGTGACATCATGATGATGTCAACAATGGAATATTCCAAAATATTCTTCATGGTCAGAATTTTTCAAAACTACTTTTTTTTCCCAAAACTTCCTGAAAAGTCTACAATTTCCCTTTGAATGTTGGAAAAGCACTAATATTGTGTTGAATGAAAAAGGAAACTGAGCGGGGGGTGAATCAGTTGTATCTTATCAAAACATCAAAACCATCATTAACATTTAGATCCACATGCATTCATTAAACCCTTAATCTATTATGAATATTTAACATGAAAAACAAATAACAAAAATTGAAACAACTTCAACACCATGCACAAGAGAACACCAGATTTACATGGAAAACCCAAGGAGGTAAAAACCACAGTGAGGATTAGCTCACAATATAATTAATTGCAAAAACAATTACAAGGGCTCACTGCTAGAATAGGACACACTGTCCAAAAAGGCTCACAACCAAGGCTCACTGCCAGAACAAAGAAATAAAAGATAGAGAAGAAATGTTACACAAAGAAAATGATCTCAATGCAATAGAAAATCCACCACAATAGTTCCAACACCTTCACATTATGTTTGAATGATTGCAAAAACCTTCTTCTCATTGCATACAGTAATCCAACACTTGAAAGATCACACTACTCTGGTCAATTTTGCATCACTCACATCACACACTTCACACTTTCATTTCTCTTTTCCTCCTTCAACAATTCAACTCATACTTATACCATCCTCAACCTTGAAACCCTCTTTAAGGTTGGCTATGCACCTCAAACATGCAAATTTAAATTATTTCAGCACCAAAACACTTATGTGGTGGATAGAAGTGAATGTGGACCACATCAAACTTAATTGGGACCTAAATCAACAACACCACTTAACCACATGTTGCCACAAACAATATTTATCCTTCGCATGTAGTGTAAACACTAGGTCAATCGTTACCCATGCAAAAACCATTAAACTTTGAAGTACACACTTCCTCAAACCCAAATACAACTTGCAAACCACACACCACACTTGAACATGATCTAGAATATTCCTCAAACATCCTGAAACCCAAAAAATTCCTTCACAACAACTTGCACCTAAAGAATGTACAAACCCAGTACACTCATACTAATCTGCCATACACCGTTACTTGAAAACTTATCTTCCAAATCACCAAACTTCAAATCCTCTTGATTGAGGTAAACTACCAAAACCATCAACACACCTTCAGAATCACAAGACTTGAAGCATAACTATGGAGAAACGCGGAGTAGAAAAATTTCTCCCAGACACCTATGTAATGCATAGTCACGCACTTGTGAACACAACTTCTACTGTACAACGATCCAACATACCATCTCTTGAATATAACATCTTTGAACACCCCTCACCAACATTTTTGAATCGCATAGGCAGGTCTTCAACCTAGAATAAATGCAAAGAAAAACCAAAACACCTCTTTATAACCCAGAACAACATTGTTTCCTCTTTTTATCAATTTTTCTCAAAATCACTTGGAAACAAAGCACTAGAGACATCCACAACATATTCATAATTACTACATCCATAGATATAAGCTTATCAAAGTAACACCAGAGGTTAACACCAATAGCTTAACTGATGACAACATAATGCACCAAATCAAAGCATGGACAACACCAATTGTTCACCTTCAACACCAATCTCCCTCAGCATATACAATTGACACCAATGCCAACACAGGCTTGTTGACATCAATGACAACACCAATATACACATACTTGCAAAAATATCCCCCTTTGTCATTGATGGAAACACATGATGTGAAAAACCATCAAAGACACAACAACTCTAAACACACTATTTTCTTTTTACTCACTCTCCCCCTTACATGACTTCCTCTTTCACATGACTCTTCTCCCCTTGATAACTTGCTCTTTTTCATGTGATACTCTATCCCTCTTTGACATAAATGGAAAAGGACAATTTTTTTTGCATTGTTCTCCCCCTTTGACATTACACAATCTGCTTACAACTTCTTTAAGTACTCCCCCTTAGGAGCACACACCAATCTGTAACAATCTACAATGCCACTACCTACTCCCCTTGAGAGGTAGCTACCAACATCAATCTAGAATAAAGGATAGATCTTGAGATCCACTGGACTGATGCATCTCCTTATGAATCTAGTTCAAAGGAGGTGCAATAACACCCAACTTCTCCCAAAGATACTCAAAAGTATCCTTAGGAAAAGCCTTAGTGAATATGTCATCAATCTGATCTTTTGTAAACACATATTCAAGCTTCACTTCATTCTCCACAGCCTTCTCTCTTAGGAAGTGATATATGATTGAAATATGTTTTGTCCTTGAATGCATCACTAGATTCTTTGAAATATTTATTCCACTTGTATTGTCACAAAAGATAGAAATATTATCATCATACACCATTCTGATATCCTTCAATGTTTTCCTTATCCACAACACTTGTACGTAGCAAGATGTTGCTGCAATGTACTCATCCTTTGTAGTAGATAAAGAAATTGGATCTTGTTTCTTGTTTAGCTATGATACCAATCTACATCCAAGAAAGAATGCACCATGACTTGTATTTTTTTTATCATCCACACAACCAGCCCAATCTACATTTGTGTAAGTGCTCAAGGTGAAACTAGTATCCTTTAGATACGACAAGCCATGATCAGGAGTGCCCTTTAGGTATCTGAATATCCTCTTCATTTTTGTAACATGTGACTCTCTAGGATCTTCTTGAAATTTATCCACAAGACAAACTACATGCATGATATCCAATCTAGTAGCAGTTACATATAGCAATCTACTAATCATAGATCTATACTTGCTTTGATTAACCTTAGGGGATTCATTATCCTTGCTCAATTTGCAACCAATAACCATAGGAGTATATACCGGTTTGGAGTCTTCCATTCCAAACTTCTTCAACATCTCTTTGACATACTTTGATTGTGAAAATGAATATGCCTTTATTTTTCTGATTAATTTGTAGCCAAAGGAAGAAATTCATCTCCCCAAACATAGACATCTCAAACTCTTTATGTATCTCTTTTGCAAACACCTTACACATAGCTTTATTTCCTCCAAATATTATGTCATCAACATACACAATAATTACTATTTGATCTTTTTCAACCTTAAAGTAAAGGTTACTATCTGCAGTACCTTTATTGATCCTTGATGTATCAAATACTTGTCTAACCTTGCATACCAAACTATAGGAGCTTGCTTCAATCCATGCAGTGCCTTCTTCAATTTCCAAACCATATTAGGTTTATCTAATAACTGAAATCCTTCTAGTTGTTCCATGTAAACTTCTTCCAATTCTCCATTCAATAAAGTGGACTTCACATCCATCTGATAAAATTTAAAATCCTTATTTGTTGCAAAAGACAAAAACATCCTAATTGTTTCCATTCTAGCCATCAGAGAAAATGTCTCCTCAAAGTCTATTCCTTCAACTTTTGAGTAACCCTTACACACAAGTCTTTCCTTATTTCTTACCACTTCTCCATTCTCATTTATTTTATTTCTAAACACCCACTTAGTACCAATATTGTTTTTGTTTGTAGGTCATAGGACAAGTTCCCAAGTTTGATTCTTCTCAATTTGCATAAGTTCTTCTTCCATAGCTTTCATCCAATGTTCATCTTTTCATGCCTCAATCATTGTTTTAGGTTCAACTTTAGAAAGTAAACACAGATTTACCTCTTCTTCAGCCGCTTTCCTTCTTGTAAGTACACCTTTTCTTTTGTCTCCAATGATTTGTTCTTCGGAATGATTTCACTTCACATACTTAGGGGTTTTAGGGGTCTTTTCTAGAGATTATTCCTCTTCATCTTGCACTTCTTGTTCCTTAGCCTTTTCATCTTCTTCTCTACAAGTAGGTTCATTCGATTCATATCCATCTATCACCATTGAATTCTACAGATCTTCATCAAATTGACACTTGCACTCTCAACAATTTTTCTCAATATTTTATTGTAATATCTATAATATTTGTTTTTAGTAGAATATCCAAGGAAGATACCCTCATCAGACCTTGCATCCAAATTTCCTAAGTTTTCATCATCTCTTTTGATATCGTGATGTAGGAGGGGAAACACTCTCCTACCTCTTGACATAACTCAACTCCATAAACTTAGTCTTATCACAAGGCACATCCTCATAACACAACAAAGAAAGATGTTTGAATTAACTTCCTACTCTGATACAATTGACACAAATAGGGAGAATCTCCCTTTCATTTCATTCAAACATGCAAAATATTACATCAAAAGGAAGCCATGGGCTCCTCTCCAATCCTATAGGAAACACTTGCAACAAAGATGTCTTCAAAAATCTGGTGTCATTCCCGAGAGCATTTCAACATGCAAAAACTTCCCTTGCTGCATACTCAGCTATACCTTACTTTGTTCATCACTCTCTTTGCATTTGTAGACTACACACCCTTTTTCCCTTACCGTTGAACCTCCTCTTCTCTCCTCTCGGCTCCTCCCCTTCTTGCCCCCTTCCCCTTAGGGTTTTCTTCACCTACTGACTTCACCAACAAGCTTCCTCTACCTTAAGCCACACACCACTGTCCAACTCATCATTAAGATACCTAGTAGGGTTTACCAGATATTTCCATATCTTGCATCAAGCAACGCATCATTTAATTCATTTGTTATAGAGAATTTTCCTTCATTCTTTTCTTGTCAAACCCTAATATCGAATATGCATTTAATTCTCTCTTTTGATCCTTCAATGTGATTTTGATCTCGATCACCTCTACAGTCTATTATGTGACCTTGAAGATCAAATATTCATTTAAATTGGTTGTTGGTGTAGTTGGATGAATTAATTCCTCCCTCTATGTCGATTTGCAAGCGAAAACCCTCATTCACACTGTCGTAGCCATTTAAGATCTTCAAGTTTGAATACTAGCCACCAATCTTCTCTTTCACACCAAGATCCTATGATCCTCTATTCATCTTGGCACCTTTAAATCACCATTGTTCGATTAAATTCAATTAGACTATCACCATTGATCCTCATCTTATGCCAATCTATTATCACCATCAAATCTTTGCCACTTGATCTCCACTATCGGTCATATGGTTCAATTTCAAAGCACATAACATGTCACTCTGTCGAGGAGAAAGCTTCTAGACTCCTATCAATACACCAATGTCACATCGATTAGATAGCCATTGAGCTATTGAAGAGACATCAACTCCACTCTCATCGATATGGCATTGTCACATTGATACCATTCATTGTTGTAGACAAGTGGTCCCCACACCATCATGTTACCACATGTCACTATCCACTATTGCTTTATGCCACATGTCATCCTGTCATTTGCTTTCTGACTATTTCATCAATCCATGTTATCCTTACTTTACCGGGTCCCACATTCAACATCACACTCTCCCATCACTTTGTCGCAGAGACTAGCTCCCTAGTCCTGGTGACACCACTTTGTTCGCCGGATGAAGGATTATCATCATTGCATCAAAGAGACCACCTTAACAGTCCTACTAATGCTAGTATTTCACTCTGATGAAAACAACAACACTCAATACATCATTTTGCAGTGGGGTCCACCATTCCAGCTCGTTGCCACACAATTCACAATAAGGATGTGAATTGCACGATCATCCAATTGATAATCGCCACTTGCTTATACACGTCACCATCTATCCTTATCAACCTATCGAGTCCCACCATATGCCTTCCATCGCATATCGCTAAGTCACAAAAAAACCAAACTTTAGAACCTCTTGTCAGAGGTTACGAAGTTATGAAAACCTGGGACTTGCCGAAAACATGGCTATCAAGTTGTTGGAGAGACTACAGGATGATTCTCACTTATACCAGTCACTCTCACCGATCAATCCCTTCTTACACCTTATCACTCCATTCACTAAATCACTGAGTCGAGACGTTATGAAACTCAAGAACCTCGTGACATAAGTTAGAAAAACTTGGAACCCTGCGACTCAGGTTAGGAAAACTTGGAAGCCTGCGATTCCTCACAACTTTGGCCCTTATTGAAATCAAACAGAGCAAAATAAAATATTTTTTGGTGACATAGGATTGCCAGTACACCATGGATGATCTTGCATCAGACACCCATGATAGGAATTTTTTTGTGAATATGGATTCACAAAATGGAGTTGAGTGATAGTGCCACCCTTTCATATTGCAAGCAATCCTTAGCAAACTCCATCAATGAAGCTGGTACCTCTAATTCATTCTTCTTTCTCCTCTTCAAAAACTTAGCTAGAACAAGCAACCTCCTTCTCTGAAAACTTTGCACTTCATTTTTCTCTCCTCTCATGGAATCATATCCACCATGAACCATCCTCCTAATACCATACATTTTGCTCTCTTCTCTTGTGGGATTCAACCCACCACAAACCAACCACCTCCACCAAGTGTATACTACACTCCCCTTTGATCTTGTGGGATTCAACCCATCATAGTCCATCCACCTTCACCAATTTGTACCTACACTAACTCTATAATACAATACAAATCCTTCTTTTCATACCAATCATCTCTAATAAACCCTAATTGAACCATCTCATCCAATTTCACTAACTCATCCAACTCAACATGAAAATAATTATTCTCAAATTCAATGAAATATGTATTTACCTTTTCATCACCTATTTCATCTTCAACTTTATTTTCTTCTTTCATGCCTTCTACAAGACATGCAACTATTCCACTTGCTTGTGCCATAACCAATGCGACAAATTCAATGTTAGTATCACAATCAAGATATTTGTCCTTTCCATATTCGTCCTCTATATCCATTCCAATGTCAATAACACAATCAAAATATTCATCCTTTCTATCATCAATGACTTCTTCAATCACAACATCTTTTTCCCCACTACTGAATGCCATTATCTTTGTTGTTGCATTGAATAACTTCTCTATCTCTACAATATCTTCCTTAAGAAGCTCTTGGTCTTCATTAGGTTCTTCATTGAACACTGGATCCTCATACATTACTACATACTTTTTTTTAACTGCAACATCCTCAACTGCTACAATTATTTCATTGTTTTCATTCATCTCCTCACTCAAACACAAATCAGATTTGGTTCTAACCTCGTCAAAATCTGATATTCCTCTTTTTCTTATTGCTGCAACAAAACTTCCAACTTCTTCATATTCACCCATTTAATTCACATCATTCATAAGCAAATTAGAATCACCAATTAACTCACAAAATGCAAGTTTTACCTCCTCTTTAACCGCTACCACTTGGGTTTCTTCTTCTTCATGGGCCTCCGTCTCTTTCCATTCTTATGTGGTTGTTACCACCTCTATATCCTCATCCTTTATATCTTCCAACAAACATTCTTCAATTTTGGTTCAGGTTCCTCAATCTGTACATACTCATCCTCTTCATCAGTGTCACATGCATGACACTTTGTTGCACCCTCTTTCCTTCCTACAGTCAAAATATCATTAGAAAGATAAAATTTATCTTTAGCTCTTCTCTTCTCTTGTTTCCTCCTTTCAATCTCGTCCCTCAATTCATTTATTCACTACAGCAACTCTATCAATTCTCTTTCTCGAAATCTCTTTCTAATTTCCTCTATTCCAGGAATCCTTATAACCCATCTAATGACAAAAGTCTTCTTGCCCTTTCTCTTTTCCATTTTCCAGGCCTCTCTAAGCCGTAACAGCACAAATATTCAACCCTCAAGTTTTACTTAAGTAAACTGCCTCCTTCGGCGATCTGTTTACAAAACCCTCTTTCAATATCCACCAATATTATTGTAAATTGCCTCCTTCGATGGTCCATTTACAAAACCCTCTTTCAATATTCACCAATATTATTGTAAACTGCCTCCTTTGGTAGTTTTTTTACAACCATGGGAACCTTAGTTCCTCAAACCCTTCAAAAATGTATTCTTGCAGGCTGCACACCCATCTATAAACAAAATCCAAACACTCTCCTCCCTCGGGTCCTAGTGCAAACTGCTTCACATCGGTGCTTCTGCCTACACACTAAGGAACTCCCACTCTATTCTTCTTACTACTTGCACATTCATCTGCAAGAAAAATCCACACATTCTCCACCCCCAGGTCCTAGTGCAAACTGCCTCACATTCAGTGCTCTACCTACACACTCAGGAACTCCTGCTCTATGATCTTCTTTCAGTGGAGGAACTCTACACCTTCTACCCAACTTCATCTTTGTTGGAGGAAAGTAGTTACAAACTATTTTCCATGCCTACAACAAACATAGTTTTCCACAACTCACTTAGCTCATCAACCATAGATCCTGGTGCATACTCTACACTCTCAAGATCTTTAGGCTTCAACCCACACTCACAGGTCCTACTGCAACTGCCTCATGTTCAACACTCTATTGCAGGCTCAGTACAACCAAATCTGATACCACTGACGCAGGAGGGAAAACATTCTCCTACCTCCTAACATAACTCAACTCCATACACTTAGTCTTATCACAAGACACATCCTCATAACATAGAAAAGAAAGATGTTTGAATTACTTCCTACTCTAATACCATTGACACAAATAGGGAGACTCTCCCTTTCATTTCATTCAAAAATGCAAAAGATTACATCAAAATAAATCCATGGGCTCATCTTCAATCCTACAGGAAACACCTGCAATAAAGACGTCTTCAACAATTTGGTGTCATTCCTGGGAGCATTTCGACATGTAAAAACTTCCCTTGCTGCATACTTAGCTATACCTTACTCTTTTCAGCACTCTCTCTGCATTTGCAGACTACACACCCTTTTTCCTTTACTGGCGATCCTCCTCTTCTCTCCTCTTGGCTCCTCCCCTTCTTTCCCCCTTCCCCTTAGGTTTTTCTTCAACTACTAACTTCACCAACAAGCTTCCTCTACCTTGAGCCACACACCATTGTCCAGCTCATCATTAGGATACCTAATAGGGTTTACCAGATATTTCCATATCTTGCATTGATCCGCCCAACATTTAATTCATCTATTACAGAGAATTTTCCTTCATTATTTTCCTTCCAAACCCTAAGATCAGATATGCATTTAATGCTCTCTTATGATCCTTTGATCTGATTTTGATCTCAATCACCTATGCAATCTGTTATGTCGCCTTGAAGATCAAGTCTTCATTTAAATTAGTCATTGGTGTAGTTGGACCAATTAATTCCTCCCTCTATGTTGGTTTGTAGGAAAAAACCCTTGTTCACACTTTTGTAGCCATTTTAGATCTTCAAGTTCAAATATTGGTCGTCAATCTTCTCTTTCGTGCCAAGATCCTACGATCCTCTATTCATCTCGGCACCTTTAAATCACCACCGTTTCATTAGCTTCAATTAGACTATCACCATTTATCCTCATCTTATGCTAATTGCTTATTGCCATTAGATCTTTTCCATTTGATCTCCACCGTCGGTCATAGGGTTCAGTTTCAAAGCACATCACATGTTGCTCTGTCGAGGAGACAACTTCTAGACTCCTACCAATACACCAATGCCACATCGATGAGATAGCCATTGAGCTATCGAAGAGACATAAACTCCATTCTCATCGATATGTTGTTGTCACATCAATAACATTCATTATTGTAGACAAGTGGTTCCCACACCATCATGACAACTTCCAGACTCCTACCGATACACCAATGTCACATCGATAAGATAGCCATTGAGCTATTGAAGAGACATCAACTCCACTCTCATCGATATGGTGTTGTCACATCAATAACATTCATTGTTGTAGACAAGTGGTCCCCACACCATCATGTCACCACATGTCACTATCCACTATCGCTTTTTGCCACGTGTCATCTTGCCATTCACTGTCTGACTATTTCATCAATGCATGTTATCCTTACTTTACCAGGTCTCACATTCGACATCACACTCTCCCATCACTATGTCGCAGAGACTAGCTCCCTAGTCCTGGCGACACCACTTTATCTGCTTGATGAAGGATTATCATCATTGCATCGAAGAGACCACCTTAAGAGTCCTACCGATGATAGTATGTCACTCCAATGAAAACAACAACACCCAATACATCATTTTGATGTGGGGTCCACCATTCCAGCTTGTTGCCACACAATTCACAAGGATGTGAATTGCACGATCATCCAATCGATAATCGCCACTTTCTTATACACATCACCATCTGTCCTTATCAACCTATCAGGTCCCACCATATGCCTTCCATTGCATGTTACTAAGTCACCAAAAACATGAACTTTAGAACCTCTTGTCGAAGGTTACGAAGTTATAAAAACCCACGACTTGCTGACAACATGGCTATCAAGCTATCAGAGAGACTCCAAGATGAGTTCCACCAATACCATTCACTCTCGCTGATCAAGCCCTTCTTACACCTTATCGCTCCATTCGATAAATCGCTAAGTCAAGAGGTTATGAAACTCAAGAACCCTACGACATAAGTTAGAAAAACTTGGAACCCCATGACTTAGGTTAGGAAAAATTGGAACCCCGTGACTCCTCACAACCTTGGCCCTTATTGAAATCAAACAGAGCAAAATGAAATATTTTTTGGTGACACGGGATTTCTAGTACACCATGGATGCTCCTACATCATATAGCATTTGCTTGCAAACACTCTAAAGTACTTGACAGTAGGGATCCTTCCATAGCACAACCCATAGGGAGTCTTTGTGTTGTTTTCTTTTTCTTGAACTCTATTAATTATGTAAACAATAGTATGATTTTTTTCTCTCTAGTAGACTTCTAGTAGGTTAGCTTCTTTGATCATAGTCCTTGCAGCTTCTTGAATAATCTTGTTTTTCATTTCAACCACTTCATTTTGTTGAGGAGTCCTAGGGGTAGACAAGTGCCTCTTTATGCCATGATTCTCATAAAATATGATAAATTCATTGGAGGTGAATTATCCACCTCTGTCAGACCTCAAACATTTGATCTTCAAATCCATTTCATTCTCAACCATAACTTTAAATGCTTTGAATCTATCTAGGGCTTTAGATTTTTCTCTAAGAAAAGTAACCCATGTCATTCTATAATAATTATCAATCAAAAGCATGAATACCTGTCACCTTGAAGACTTCTCACTCTTGTAGTACAAAAAAGGTTTGTATGCACCAATTCCATCAATCTGGTAGAAGATTGTTCTTGTTTGTTTTCCAATTTGACACTCCTTGTAGACAACATTGATAGGCTTTGTAATTCTTGGAAAATCTCTCACTGCTTGAACTAAATTGATTCTAACCAAGTTATTGTTGCACCCCTCTCATAGTTACCGAGTTACTTTCACCTTGATGAGTAAATATGATGATAAATAAAAATTGTGACTTTAATACGTTTACTAGGTGAAAGAAATACTGAAATATGCATTAGGATGATATTGGTTTTAAAGGAATGAATATGTTCTATGTTGATGAAATGCGATGAAAGAATATGTATTACAATGTGAATATTTTAATGCTTTGTCTATGCAAACGTTTTATGAGGCAAATGGATTTAATGTAAATGGCTAACTACCTATGCAATGTATTAAGTTGAATGCAGTAACTTATTCAAGCTCTCAAGTATGTGAGGGAGGAGTATCACTCAAGAGAGGAGCTTGGTATGGTAACCCTTAATAAGACCTAAACTGAGCTTTCACACACTCACTTTTAGTTTGGTTAAGTCAAGTCATTAGCTTGGGAAATGGTAAGTTACCTTTAGTCTTGTTTGTGCATGATTTAGAAGAGGCTATGGTTTTATCGGTGAATGTTCTTGATTTGGGTTAAGTGTTTGAGTCTCAATGTTATGTGCGAGTTCTTCTTTATGTGTGTTTAAATATTAAGGCAATAATATATATACATATGTGTATATATATGTATATGCATGCATTATTATTGTGTGGAATATGTAAATATGTGGATATGTCTTTGTATTAAGATCAAGTTCCTATTTGTATAATCATACTTATATGTGTGTGTGTATATATAATGTGTGTGTGTATATATATATATATATATATATATATATATACGCTAACCATGGATATAAAGATATATGTGTTTTCTATGATTATCAAGATAGGGATATATATATATATGTGTGTGTGTGTGTGTGTGTGTGTGTGTGTGTACGTATGAAAGATCATTAGATACATACATATTAATATATATATAAATATATAATCGTTAAATATATATACATGTGATGGGTACGTGATGTCTAGATAAAAGAGTATATATATATATATATATAATATTTATATATAATATATCGATAGAAGTTATATGCAAATGTTAAATGATATATATTAATATAAATATATATACATATGCACATGGATATATATTGTTTATATTTAAAAGAATTTTAAATATACATATGCGCTTGTATAGTGAAAACTTCATATAATTGATAGGCTCGAATATGAGCTTGTGCATGAATGAATCAAGTTAAACACTTAGGAAACGTATAGTAAATCGAATGCCAAGGAAACGTGTTGCATAAAGTGCATAAGTATGAAACAAAGCGCAAGATATAGTATGAGGTATAAATGAGACGATGAGGGATAGTAAAGGCAGCGTATAAAGGTATATTAAAGCATGTATTGGGAAGAGTTTAGCGCAAGACATATAGCACAATATTTATGATATGGCATGAGGTGCAACAAGTAAAGGGAACACATAGATTTAAAAGACATTGCATTATAATTTAAAGTGTTGTGTAATCTAAACCAAGGCAATGCTATAGTGAAGCACATGGAATTAAGAGAAAATCAATGTATGAGATAAATTTGTCAAGACTAAGTCAAAACATGAAGGCAAACTGTATATCCAACGTAAATAACTTTGACTTGGTATTTTCTAAACAACAACCAAAGGAATAGGGTGTGTAATGTTTTATGTGGCACCAATATATCAATAGTGTGAACCTATTAGAAGCCTATCCCGTAATGCATATCCTAGAATATGAAGCAAATAGGAATGAGAGAAATAGTCGAATGAGAAGCTGGACAAAATGAGTCGACTTATGGAAACAATAACCTTACATTTTTTTAGTGTTATTTTTGTTGTCCATTAGAATGAGTGACTCATTCTTTGTGGTGAAATCTATTTGTGCATGTGTTTACTGTACAATGTTTTTAGCTACCACCTTTTCTTCTTCTTGTTGAGTCGAATCTTTTTGATTAAGAAGTGTCATCTTTGAGAGCTTGTTTCTAGTCTATAGTTGCCCACATTTGTGTATAAATAGAGGTGTTTTATCCCTCATAGGGAACACATTATGTACTCTTCTTGCTTAATTTCTGAGTTGTTATTATTCTAGTTTTCTGAGTTTGAGAGTTTGTGAAAGGTTTTTGTGAGAGAGTTTTGGAGAAAGTAAGAGAGATAGTTGGGAGTTGCAAGTTGATTTTGGAGAAGGCTAAACTAGGAATTCGATATTATCAAGTGGAGCTTGCTTATTACAGGCATGCTAGTTTATATTCTTTATATATTTTATGTTGGAAAATATTGCATGATTCTTGTAGAGAAGGGGGATTCGCTACTCATGAGTTTTCTTCATTCAGAGAGCCTCGCGGGGTTAACTTCCCTAAACTACCTCAAGGTATAGTGTGAAAGTTTTAGAATCAGAAAGAGCAGATCACGAAGATTCTCTAGACAAACTGACAAGCTCTCGGCCAAAGGATGACAACGTGGGATACAAATGACAACGCGGTGCACTGGCATCCCATAGGCACACTGGCATCTCATACGAACCAGAGAGTGAGTTTATCACATAAAATGACAAAGTGGTTTCTTCTACCCCAATTGCTAAGAAATCTTAGAATGCAAGAAAGTAATAGAATTGAAATAAAGTGAAGTAGAACTAATAAAGATAAGAAGAAAGGAAATTCTTACAACCACACAAGTGATGAAGCCTCCAGTAATGAATGTCTTCAAAACCTACATGCATAATATCAGGAGAAAGTGTTGGGGTTGTATAGGGGTTTTCCTTAGTCAAACCCCTATTTTGGTGTTCCCACCTCCACGGACAGCCGAATAGATAAAGAGAAATGGACAAAGCATGTGGTGAAAGAAAAACCCGCTTTAGGAGTAGAAATCGCACCACCAAGTATGAGTGATAAAAGAAATCCCCGCTCGAGGAGGAGAACTCGTATCACAAAAGAGATGCAATAGATAAGGGATATGGAATCCTAGGATGCTTGCAAGCAAGAGGCAAGGGAGATAGAACTACAAGGCTTAAGGAATCCAAATGAAGAGAGCAATAGAGTTGCAAGAGACAAGAGTGTTGTTGTAATGGGCTTGTGAAAGCTTGAGAGTGTTGCAAAGGGTGGTGCTAAGAAGTGGAAGAGGAAGCTAGAAGTTGGAATGAGGCTAGAGTGAAGCTAGAAGCACTTGGAAGAATGGAGCTATATAAATTTAGAGAGAGAAAATGAGGTGAAAAGATAACATTTAAAGAGAGGAGAGAAGCAAAAAGAAGCTTCCCGGGCAGTTACAAGGCATCTCGAGTTGTTACCATTGACCAAAGGAGGTGACAAGTGGCAAACATGCTCGGAGGTGGTCATTTGAACATTGAAATTTCACAAGATGCTAGTGAGGTGCACAGATGTCTGTGTGGCGTGCTAGTGTCTGGACACATCATGCTACAAAATGATGCAAATGGGAAAGGCACAAGATTCAATGCAAAGCTGACACGCAAGGGTAGCTGCTGAAAAGGGATGTTGAGAATCCTAAGAGGGAAAAGGCTGATGCAGTGGCTAAAATGATCCTACACAAGATGCTAAGGGAGTGGACGCAAGAGTGTATGTGAAATTGCAAGGGATGCAATTTTATGACTATACATTTTTCCCCCACTTTAGTGGGCATATGAATCTATGCTAATATGCACGCTAAAGGAAATCTATTAAACATAAATAACATCATATGCTAAAAGGATACTATAGAGGAAGCAAATAACTCTTTGAACCAAGGAAGAATGCCCCCAGTCTGAAGGCCTGCAAAACAAATGTATTAGACAAGAGAAACATGCACCAAACAACAATGTTAGCACACAAAAAACTAAAGGATTTCAATCAGTAAAGTAAAAGAGACCTCGACGTAGAAGGTTGTCTCAGTACTATGCATCATCCCCGAATTAAGAAATAACACACAGAAGAATTCTAAAATGAAGAGAGGAAGGGCATAGACTCAGGATGAAGAATATGCAGATCTTCAATCTAGTATATACAAAAGAGAAGAGAATTTAAGAATGCAAGCATCTTATAGACTCACAGACCTGCAAGGAAGGTGTCCTCCAAGATCTCTCACATTAAGGATACCCAAAGAAAGTTCCCTACAGACCCACAAACCTACAAGGAAGGTGTCCTCCAAGATCTATCACATGAAGGAAACTGAGAAAAGCGTCTTACAAGCCCGTGGACCTGTAAGGAGGTAGCCCCCAAGATCTCTCACATGAAGGAAGCCCCATGAAGTATGTGCCTTATAGGCTCGCAGACCTGCAATAAGGTATCTCCCAAAATCTCTCACATGGAGGACACCAAAGGAAGGGGACTCCATAGATTCAGAAAGTGGCTTCAAAGGCACACCTACAAAGTGAAAGTGGTCACGCAGGAAAGTGGGTGGATAGTCACGCAGACCGTCGATAGATTGGAAAGCTTTCAAAGGGGTCCCTCAAGAACCCTTGAAAAGAAGAGGGGTCCACTCAAGGGACACACTATTTGAAAAGTGAGGTTTAGTTAGGCTGCCCCCAAGCTAGACACCAAAGGACTTATTTGAGTGAAAATCTTTCAAAGGGGGTCCCTCGAGAACCCTTCAAAAGAGAAAAGGGGTCCACTCAAGGGACACTTCATTTGAAAGATATAGGGGAAAGAGGGGGTCCTTAAGAAGGACGTACATCTCTAGAGCAAGTTATCACTGCCCCCAACATATAGGGAAGGAGAACTATGGAAGATGCTTGGAACATACAGGATAGAGGTGAACCTCAATATCACTTGTCATGCGAAGAAAATGTGGGTGTATCAATCAAACAGGAGTTTGATGGCACCAGAATCACAAAGTTGTATTTTATCTTTCAAAGCCTTATATTCACTAGTGGAATGGCCAAGCACTCGTTGGTATGCACAAAAAGAATGTATTTCTCTATCATGCTTATGAAATTTCTTCCATGTAGGAGAAGGAAGAGTAATTAAACGGGCTTTTAGAAGCCACAACAAAATATACTCTTGCTTAGATAAAGGATGAGGAGTAGGAAGCAACCCTTTCTCTTGTGGAGAAAAGTTTGACCGCTCACAAGAAGAAGATACAAAGATAGAAGACAAAGGAGGACAAATATTTTCAACAGAACGAGGTTGAGAAGAATTCATGTCACTCAACCATGGCTTCCATTTAGATCGTTCATTCGAGCAACCAAGCCCCAAATTACACTTACAGGATGTGAGTTTTATAGGGACTTGAATGCCTTATTCATTACGCCCACAACCTTTACACTTGTATCCACATTTAGAGACAAGCTTAAAGCCAGGGCCATAACGTGTTTGCAAATCTTGGGAAGGAGGAAGATCTTCATAGAGAGCATTGTTCCAGCAACAAGGATCATGCTCCTCTACGAGATCATCATCACCCTCTTTAATAGGACTTCCAACGTTATCCTCTTTAGAAAAAACATAAGCATCTTACTCAGAAGGAGGATCGACACTAAGAACATTACATTTTACACTATCCTATGATACAAAAGAATGATCATCTTTGATAGCAAGTGTGGATGATTTTATTGGAAGGTCTGAGTGGACTAGGTCGACTTTATATTCCCCAATGGAGTTTGTAAAGTCTAAGGAACCCCAATCATAACCAAGACATGCATTCTTTTGACAAATATAAGAAATGGACTTAAGGTTTCTTGCTTCAAAAGAATCTTCTTTAGGGACATCTATCTCAAGAGTATCCTTTGTAGTAGGTACTGTTGGAGTAAATATCGACACACTAGAAGACACTGAAGGGATAAGAGTAGGCACAACCAAAACCTAACTATCAGTTGCCATCTCACATAAGTGCATAGCATCAGGATCAACCTTAACTGTGACTACTTTATTATTACAAATGAACTTAATAGATTTATTCAAGGTAGACGTGACTGCACCCATAGCATGAATCCATGGTCTACCAAGAAGAAGGTTATATGGTAAATTTTATGACATAACATGAACAAGGGTGGGTACGATAATGGGTCCCAACCTCAAAGGAAATACTATCGTTCCTAAAGGTTGATGACCGACATTATCGAACCCATGAACAACAACAGAAGAAGCATTAAGAGAAGATGAATCAATATTAATTTTAGGCAATAGATCAATGCTACATATATTAAATGTCAAACCGGCATCAACAAGAGTACGTCTAATACCAATTTTATTAATATTAACTATAATCATTAGTGGATATGCTTGCTTTTGTACTTCTAGAGGCGGGAGTTCTTGTGGATAGAATGTAATATTCGACGAATCCACGCAAATATAAGTTGTCAACGCATCAACATCTACCAACCTAGCAAAAGAAGGCAAGAGGATCTTTTGCAACACTTCCTGAAGCATACCTTGGTAAACCAAAGTAGAATGAAGCAAGTCCCACAGTGAGATCTTAGCTAGAGTAACTCAAAGTTGTTCGACAAGATCATAATCACTGGGTGCTTAGTTGTAGGTTCAGGTGCTTGAGGAAGGATTGGTTGTTTATTCATACTATTCTCATAAGTATGGGATACCACTCTGTAAGAGGGAGCCATAGAAGGATCAAGAGAATCACTATGAAATGGAACAACATTAATAGAACAAATTCTTTTTGGAGAAGGACTAGCTGGAGTCACGTAAATAATTGGTCTCTTAGGCCTTTGAGGGGTAGCAAAGACACAGATTACATTTATAGAATCATCACAACTAGTAGAATAATTATTCAAAGAAATATTCTCAACATCGATCCAGGGAGGATCAAATGTGGAAGAAGGTTCATCATTTGCTAATGCAAAATCTCTAGAAAAGAGTGCATTGGAATAAAGATGAGATTCATCATTCACCAATGCAACGTCTCTAGAAGAGAGTGCATTGGGATGAAAAGATTCATCATTCACGAATGCATCATCTCCAAAACAGAATGCATTGGAATGAATAGAAGGTTCATTATTCACAAATGCACCATCTCTAGAAGAGAGTGCATTGGAGTGAAGAGAAGGTAAAGTAACATTAAGAAAGGTATCAATGATTTCATCTTCTTGCAACAAAATATCCTCTGAAGCAAGAGGACTTTCATGAGAAGGATCAAAGATACAAAGTGACATGGGCAAAGCCAAGTCACTATCACATTCATGAAATTGAATATCATTAACATTTTGAACAAAATTAGATACTGAACTAATAAAAGACGATATTAAATTCATTACGATTTTTTTGGTATTTTCTATGTTCTAGTAATTTTCATTTTTAGAGGTCTTCGGAGTGGAATTTGAGGTTGTAACTTGTGTCGTTCCTTAAGATTCAACTACCAAAGACACTTGTATTTTAGGGACTGAACTATTTCTCTAGGATACCTTTCCAACGGTGCAAACGGTTCTGAATTCTAAGCACCAAGTCAAAAGTTCTGACCCCGACAAGTAGGGGTAAATAAATTCCTAGTTTTTTGGAAGATTTTCTCTTCACATCGAGTTCACCAAAATGTAGAGAAGGGGGATTCGCTACTCATGAGTTCTCTTCATTCAGAGAGCCTCGCGAGGTGAACTGCCCTAAACTACCTCAAGGAACAGCGTGAAAGTTTTAGAATCATAAAGAGGAGATCATGAAGATTCTTTGGACAAGTTGACAAGCTCTTGGCCAAAGGATGGCAGCGCGGGATACAGACGATAGCGTGGCACACTGGCATCCCAGAGGTGGGATACAGACGATAGCGTGGCACACTGGCATCCTAGAGGTGTGATGGTGTCTCATATGGACCAGAGTGAGTTTATCACAAAAAATGACAAAGTGGCTACTTCTACCCCAATTGCTAAGAAACATTAGAATGTAGGAAAGTCATAGAATTGAAATAAAGTGAAGTAGAACTAATAAAGATAAGAAGAAGAAAGGAAATTCTTACAACTGTGCAAGTGATGAAGCCTCCAATAAATGAATGTCTTCAAAACCTATATGTGTAATATCTAGAGAAAGTGTTGGGGCTGTATAGGGGTTTTCCTTAGTCAAACCCTCGTTTTGGTGTTCCCACCTCCACAGATAGCTAGATAGATAGAGAGAAATGGACAAAGCATGTGGTGAAAGAAAAACTCGCTTTGGGATTAGAACCCGCACCACCAAGTATGAGTAATAAAAGCAATCCCCACTCGAGGAGGAGAACCCGTACCACAAAAGAGATGCAATAGATAAAGGATATGGAATCCTAGGATGCTTGCAAGCACAAGGCAAGGGAGATAGAACTGCAAGGCCTAAGGAAGCCGAATGAAGAGAGAAATAGAGTTGCAAGAGCCAAGAGTGTTGTTGTAATGGGCTTGTGAAAGCTTGAGAGTGCTACAAAGGGTGGTGCCAAGAAGTGGAAGAGGAAGCTAGAAGTTGGAATGAGGCTAGAGTGAAGCTAGAAGCACTTGGAAGAATGGAGCTAGAGAAATTCAGAGAGAGCAAATGAGGTGAAAATATAACATTTAAAGAGAGGAGAGAAGCAAACAGAAGCTTCTCGTGCAGTTACAAGACATCTCAAGCCGTTACCACCGACCAAAGGAGGTGACAAGTGGAAAACATGCTCGAGGGCAATCATTTGAACGTTGAAACATCACAGGATGCTAGTGCGGCCTATAGACATCTGCATGGCACACTAGTTTCTGGACACATCATGCTATAAAATGATGCAAACGAGAAAGGCACAAGGTTTAATGCAAAGTTGACACACAAGGGTAGCTGCTAAAAAGGGGTGTTGAGCATCCTAAGAGGGAAAAGGCTGATGTGGTGGCTAAAATGAGCGTACACAATATGCTAAGGGAGTGGAAACTAAATTGGATGCAAGAGTGTATGTGAAATTGGAAGGCATGCAATTTTACGACTATACAATTCTTTATGCTTTGTTTAGAAGGAATGTGTTGAAAATAGTTTATTTGCTTTGTTTATAAAATGCTTATATTCTTCTTTGTTAAAGGATGCTTAATTAGTCTAGTTGTTTGTGAACCCTGTTACTGGGTTATACACATATACTTTATATATTGGAATATGAGAGTCTATATTGTACTAGATACTATATTAAGTTAAGATTATATAGATATTGCTTGGTTGGTGAAGACTATACTATATTGAAGTGATTTATTATCTTATAATGCTAAGTAAACTTTTTGTGGGCAATAAGGATAGTAACACAATGGGAAAGATGCAAGCATGATAAAAATGCCATTGTTGTTAGGTTGCAATGTTATGTAAACCTCGATTTAATCTTTACTTGATTGTTTGCATATTTCTCCTATAAAGTAGGAAGAGCATCTTATCCCTAGGGTTGGGGTATAAACTTGGTGGTTATATCAATACTCAACAATAGGGTTGATAAAATATATTTTATGATTATGTTATCTTCTTGTTTTTGCTTAAGATTCTATTCCTTTTCACGAAATCCTAAAGAAGGACTCACATTTCGATGACCCAAAATCATATTGTGAACTAGAGGACTATGGGTGCAAAAGCACCAACCCCTCATAATTTGATAATGTCCTTCAGATAATATACCAATTTAGTGAACATTGTGAATATATGGATACTGAATATAGAATTCTAATGATTTATTTGTGATCATTTTGATCATTACATTATTTTTATGGAGACCCTAGGTTAGAAATAACCTATTTGATAGGGTTGTTATTTGATTACTGATTGAAGAAAATAGGTTGAGGATAACCTACATGATTTGATTGATCATTTTATTGTTGATTATACTTTCAAATAGAGTCGATTTATTGATGATTTTGTACTTTTATATGGAGTCCTTTAATGATAGAAAGGCCCTTTTTTATTGAGGCCATTTATTGTTGAGATCACGCCTTTGATCTGAGGTCATTTATTGATGAGATTATACTTTTGATGAGAATTGTTTATTGTTGAGATATACTTTAGTTTATGAAGATATTTATTATGAATTTATTTGTAAGGTTGAGTCATAAAGAGTTCATAGGTTATTCCTGGGGTTAGGATAATCCAATGGATGCGATAGCCTATGCATAGGATATGAATGGTCAATACAAATCAAGCTAGGAAGGTGGGTGTGTGATGTCCACTCTAAATTGGGGGTGATGAATACTTTGGCCAAAGTAGTGTAAGTTTCCACTGTTTACATTGTTAGCTCACTTTGATCCAGGTTTACATACTAGGCAAGTAATGTCATATGGTAGGTTGTAGCCACTATGTGACAAATCTAGATACGTAGGACACAACATCAAGCTTAGGGAAGGTCATTATTATTATGAGGTTACCAAACCAATCTCTTCGTCGAAGGGAGTCTCATCTTACCAGTTAGGTATATGTGTGGGGGACTGCAATAAGTCCATGGGTTGCGAAATAGTGCTTAAGTGATGCTTCTCCTCATCAATAAGTGACCAAGATTTGATGGAGGGTACCTAGACCATTCATATACCTAGTGTCACTAAGCTCATGGAAGCTATGTAAGTATTCATGTATCCATTTTAATGGAAAATTGTAAAAGTGAAATGTTATCATGGAATTATGTAATATGAAATTAATACATTGGAAAGTTCTAGCACTTTGTTGTAATGTAATGGGAAAGTTTGAAATGATGTTTATTTCAAATGTGCATATTATTCTTATTTATGAAAATAAAACTTTTATTGCTAAGTGTTGAAATCATAGGTTATTTACTTGAGGCTAAAAACATAGTAATTTTTTTTAGTAGAATAATGGGCATGTTACAGTTATCAAAATTAATGTGGAACATCCTCTTGTGCCATAACTAGATTTCATTAATCTGAGTCATAAAACAATTACCATCAAAACCCTTAAGTTGATATCTACATTTCCATATGTCTTCTTTCCATCAGCAATCATAGTTTTAAACCCTTTTTCAATCTCACATTCATCATCCAAAAACATAAGATTATATCCTTTGATACACATTTGTCCAACACTCAAAAGGTTATGTCTTAAACCTTTGACATAGTAAACATCATCAGTATTATTCTTGCCATCAAAACTAATTGAACCTATTCCACGTATCTTAGCATATGAATCATCTCCAAACCTAACAAGTCCTCCATATTTTTCAAGTTTAAAAAACTTACTCTTGTCTCCGATCATATGATTTGAGCAGCGACTATCAATGATCCAATAGTTCTTATCCTGTCTTACATGAAAAGAAGATACCAAAGTACCTTTAGTATTATCCTTTCTCTCTAAAGCATTTTCCTTCACACATTTTTCAGAGTTAGCAGAAACAAATTCATCATCAAAAATACTAGCACCTTCTCTACCATAATAGCTTTTCTTAATTTTCTTACCTTTGTTCTCCTTGTTTTAGTCATTCACAACTCTATTTGGACATCTTGAAGTATAGTGACCTATTTGTCCACAACTGAAACATTTGAAAGGTAATTTACCTTTGTACTTATCGATGCCCTTTTTCATCCTTCTCACAAATTTAGCTTCTACATCATCAAGATCATCATGATCTTAATGTTTGATATTTATAGTCTCCACTTTCACACTAATATTTAGACCAAATTCTCTCATTTCAAATGCAACTAGTGTACCATACAACTGATCTCTAGTGTAAGTATTAAAATATGCAATTTTCTCACTAGCAGAAACTTTTTGACCATAAGATTTAGGAAGAGTTTTGAGAATTTTCCTTACCACTTTTGGTTCTTTGACTTTTCCTCCAAGACATCTAATTGCATTGAGAATTTCATCAACTCTCTGCATGTACCTTGTGATATTTTCTTCTTCAAGAATTCACAAGTTCTCAAATTGTGTCTTCATATTTTGCATCTTAGCTTGTTTAACCTTAGCATCTCCTTCATAAATACTTTCTAGCTTATCCTAAATTTCTTTAACAGTTTTCAAATCCATCACTTTCACTAATTCAGAATTTGCAAGACTACTTAAGAGAACAAACCTTGCTTTACCATTTGTTTCATAGGCCTTGATCTCATTACTTGTACTTGGTCCATTTGCAGGTATGGAATATTGATTCTTCACTGACTATCAGACAACATATCCAAGGTAAACCAGATAACCTTCCATATTTACTTTCTAGAATGCATAATTTATTCCATTAAACATAGGGATCTACTTCTTGTTTGCCATCCTAGATCTACCTCAAGCAGTTAAGCTCTTCTCCAAGGAACCCTTCTCTGATACCAATTGTTGAATGAACAAGAAAACTGAGAGGTGGTGAATCAGTTGTATCTTGTCAAAACACCAAAACCCTCATTAATATTCAAATCCACATGCATTCATTAAACTCTTAATCTATTATAAATATTTAACATGAAAAGAAAATAACAGAAACTAAAACAACTTCAACACCATGTACAAGAGAGCACGATATTTATGTGGAAAACCCAAGGAGGTAAAAACCACGGTGAGGATTAGCTCACAATATAAGTAATTTCAAAACCAATTACAAAGGCTCACTACCATAATAGGACACACTATCAAGAAAGGCTCACAGCCAAGGCCCATTGTCAGAACAAAGAAATAGAGGATAGAGAAGAAATTTTACACAGAGAACATGATCTCAATACAATAGAAAATCCATCACAATAGCTCCAACACCTTCAAAGTTTGTTTGAATGATTGCATACACCTTCTACTCACTACATGAACTAGTAATCCAACACTTGAAAGTTTGCACTACTTAGCTCAATTTTGCATCACTCACATCACACAATTCACACTTTCATCTCTCTTTTCCTCCTTCAACAATTCAACTCATATTTATATCGTCCTCAACCTTGAAACCATCTTCAAGGTTGGCTATGCACCTCAAACATGCAAATTCAAATTAGGTCGGTGCTAAAACACTTCCGTGGCATATAGAAGTGAATACAGACCACATCAAAACTTAATTGGGATCCAAATCAACAACACCACTTAACCACACACTACCACAAACAATATTTATCCTTCACATGTAGTGTAAACACCAAGTCGGTCATTACCCATGCAAACACCATTAAACTTTGAAGTAAACGCTTCCTCAAACCCAAAGAAGACTTGTGAGCCACACACCATTCTTGAACATGATCTAGAATATTCCTCAAACATCCTAAAATCCAACAAAGTCCTTTGCAACAACTTCCACCTAAAGAATGTACAAACCTAGTACACATGGACTAATATGCCATACACTATTACTTGAAAACTTATCTTTTGAAACACCAAACCTCAAATCCTCTTAACTGAGATAAACTACCAAAATGATAAACACACCTTTAGAATTGCAAAACCTGAAGCATAACTACAAATAAATGCAAAGCAAATACATTTCTCCTAGACACCTCTATAATGCATAGTCACACACTAGTGAATACAACTTCTACTGTACAATGATCCATTATACCATCTCTCGAATATAACATCTCTGAACACCTCTCACCAACATATCCTAATTGCATAGGTAGATATTCAACCTAGAATAAATGTGGAGAAAATTTAGAATACCTTTGTGTAACCCAGAACAACATTGCAACACTTTGTTTCCTCTCTTTATCAAAATTTCTCAAAATAAATTGAAAACCAAGCACCAGAGACACATCCACAACATCTTCATCACTACTACGTCCATAGATAGAAGCTTATCAAAGTAACACCAAAGGTTAACACTTGCAGCTTAACTAATGACAACATAATGCAACAAATCAAAGTATAGACAACACCAACTATTCACCTTCAACACTAATCTCCCTCAACACATACAGTTGATAACAATGCCAACACAAGCTTGTTGACATCAACGAAAACACCAATCTGCACGTACTTGCAACATATTGGGCACAAGTGGTTTTGGTTGCATAGACATCAGCAAGGTATTGTGCATGTTTATTGTTGATAGCATCATTGTGCAGTATTGTACCCTACAAAAAATTAAAAAAATTATTGCACAAAGGTCAAGACAACATGGATTTTGAGACAAATGCACAACAATTGAGGCACAAAGGTTGAGGTAGCTTGTTGATGTAGTATAGTACTACATTTGTATGGTTGTACAAATTTCCATATAGCCATCCATGGATGGGCCTCGAAAACCTCCAAAATTTATTTGTCACCACAAATTTAACTGTTATATATGAAAATTCATCACTCGGCCCTTCTAAGCGCAATCGTGACATTTGTTTTTCTCCAGGAAACATAGTTTAAGAGCTAATATCCACAAACCTCATAATTTCAAGGAAGAAAGGGATTGGAATTGCAAGCTTTGCTCAAATACCATGTTGGAGCAACCAAGATTTTCTTGCAAACTCAAAAAAATCCACAAATGAATAATTACAAAATGAGAAAATATCATATACATGTAATGTGCTGAAACATACAAATGAGCTTTACTTATAAAGATAAGGATGAAGAGGTGAGAAGGTAGGAGCCAAACTTTGACTACCCCTCCATGTATGAAACAAATGTAGGACTCTATGGAAAAGTGTTGAGACACTTGGTGATTCTACATTAGGTGAGACAAAAGTCTAGATAACCTCTAAGTAAGCTTAAGTGTAGTGTGAATAGAACTCTACTAAGTAGGCTAAAAGATAACTAGTTTGATAATACCTCTTCACACTAACAGGTATTATTGGAATTTTCATCTATGTAGATCAAAGTTTTATAATAAACAAATATGGGATAAAGGTTCTTAGAAATAGAATAAAATTAATAGATATGTCTATGTTGGGTGAAAATTATGTAATCCTTTTTCAATAGATTACACAACCTGATTTCAACCACAGCTGTGTGAGATATGATCTCTCCTCTTAGAAAGGGGAGGCGCCCTTCTTACTGCTAACTGAAACTAAAGTAAAACTAATTAAGTATTCACAAAATATACACTACAATTATGAGATGGGGGATGTGTCGCATTCATACTTCGCTCTTTTTTCAGAGAAGATGTTTTACAATGCTTCACAAGTGATAGTTCTAATTCAATACAACTTTAAACTAAAAAAAAAGCAGTAATTCCAATATCTCTATCTTGTCAAAGCAAAGCTTAGAGATACCAAGTATGATAATAAACAATAAAATAAGAAAGAAAAGCTCACGAAGGCATAAATTCATTCCATAGCTTTTCACCGATGGATCCTTGAGATTTGTAACATTTGTCATATTAGAAGCACAAAGTCTTCTTAGATACAACAATTCCATGAACAACATGAAAAATTACAAGCACAAAGTCTTGTAGATCATTCAACAATAGTTATCCAAACATAAACACAAATTTGAATAAAGAGTGTAATACAAAGTCTACACAGATTTATTCAAGGCCCTTAGATCTCACACACTAATCACCACCAATTTGACCAAACCATAAGAGAATTGATTCCAACAAAAAGTCTGGTATGCAACATTCTTCTTTATTGATCAAATTCAGATTCACAAATTTACTTCAATTATTACGTTAGAAACAATATGTTAACAATATGGTGGCACTACAACCCACAACCTAATTTCATCATAGATTACATGAAAAGCATAATGTAGAACCAACACTACATGTTTGAAAGTAGTAATGACTCACACAACAACTATTGACAACTGAACAAGAAGATTTTGACTAGTCAATGCATTCATTTGCTACAAATGAACTTGTAACAACACAACAAAAATATGCTAAAATTGTTGAATGTTCAAGTTACACTTATTATTTTAGTAAACATATAGTTAAAATCAAGCATTGATATTACCAATGAGAAACTTACCTAAGAGGTGTACTGATAAGCACACATTAATGACCCATGCTTAAAAAAAACATATGGATTTAAGTTGGGCTTATTAATGTATCTCTTCAAGAGGTTAAAGATAATGTATACCCTATTGGACCTAAACCTTCATATTTACCTACATATATGTCATACATATGATTTGATAACTACAATGGTTCAACATGGGGCCAAACATACCCATAACCTATAACAATATAACATATATCACAAAGAAATTATAGACAAATACTAATATATGTGGCATGATCAATCACTATACATAAATTGCATGGCCTTATACTGAATAAATCCACAATTTTTATTTGTATAATTTAAAGGTAAGGCTTAACATGTACAACTATGAATAAAATTAAATTCACAAAAGGCCTTCATATAGAGCCTATACTCTATTTCAATCACTAATCCAAAATAAAAAAATAACCCCTACAATATTATTAGAAGGAAATATTTTTTCTTACAATTACTCTCTTCATGGAAAATGCATGTATGTAAATTTCATTGCATGCTCACTCACATAACAAATCAAAAACCTTGTTTTGATCTTCTATTTATCCTCATTTTTAAGGAAACAATCTAATTGTAGCTAATCAATTAGAATTTTTATGTTATACAAGGGGATAATCATCAACGAAAAACAACTTAAATGAAGATTTGAATTCATTGTAAATAATTCATATCATGTTCTTTAATTACAACAATTAAGAAAAAATTATACATCAATTGTATAGTATGGTTTTAATTTAATACATTCTATTTGAATAGATAAGGAGAACACAATGTTGAATGAACAAGACAACTGAGGAGGGGGGTGAATCAATTGTACCAAATTAAAACATCAAAACCCTCAACAATAATCAAATCCACGTGCATTCATTAAACCCTTAATCTATTATAATGTTTTTGTAACTAAGGGAAATTTCTAGGTTAGCAGATTAGAAGCTAAATAAATCAAAACCCAAAGTAAATAATGAAGCACAAAGGAGGAAAAACATGAAAACAAATAGAGATATCACCTTGAGTCTTCAACCTCCATGATTGACCTCCATTACACCTTCTCTATTTGCTACAATATGGAGTTTTCCCTCATATTTTATGTGAGCAATCTATGACTATGCCAAGACCAAAGCAAAATGTTGAAGGATTTGATATGGAATGCAATACTATGCAACTATGCAACTAGTAAGAAAAGACTAAAGTATGCCTAAAGTATGCCAAAATGCCAAGAGAGATGAAGTATGCCTAAAACAAGAGTTACAATGACATGAAATTGCAAGATGACAAGATTGCAAGATGATAACAAGATTGCATGAGATGAGCAAATGAGACCAAAATTGCCATTTTATAGAAAATACAATTTTAAATGAATGGCCAAGATTGAAGATTGACAAATGCCCTAGAATCAATGGACAAGATTCAATATGGCAACCCACAATTAGGGTTAGGGCAACATTAGGTCAAATTTGAAATGAGTGGCAAAATTCAATTTGATAAAATCAAATCAAGGGTTGACAATGCATGTGACAAGGAGATAAGAATGGCACAAAAAAAGAGAGAGCTAGAAAATCAAATAATATTAGAAATTACTTGATTTATGGAGGAAAAAGGCTATTTTGAATTAAAAATTAATTTAATTCAAAAGGTGGGGTCATGTGACAGTAAATAATTAATTTGAATTATTTACTAAAAGAAGGGAAAATTAGAAAGTGGGACCATTTTAAATAAATAACTTTATTTAAAATGGGGAAAATGCTAAGGTGAACAATAATTAAATAAATTAAAGAATTTATTTAATTATAATAAGACTTCAAGAATTAATGATGTATTTAAATAAACAATAAAAATTATTTATTTAAATAATTAGGGAGAAATTAGTGGAAAAAGTTAATTAAATAAATTAAGAAATTTATTTAATTATGGAGAGACATTAGACAATTAGTGATCAAGAGGAATAAAGACATGAATTAATTAAATAATTATGAATTATCTAATTAATAGTTGAAAGTGGAATAGGGACATAATTAAGTGTTTTAATTATGCTAGGAAGAATGTGGCGAAAAATAGAGCTTGCAGGCCTAGGTCATTTTTATGTGTCTACAATTTTAAAAATGAAAAGCAAATAACAAAAACTGAAACAATCAACACCATACCCAAGAGAAAACCATATTTATGCAGAAAAACCAATGAGGGAAAAACCACGGTGAGTATTAGCTCACAATATAAATAATTGCAAAATCGATACAAAGAGACTCATTGCCATAATAGGACACACTGTCCAAAAAGGCTCACAACCCAAGCTCACTACCAGAATAAAAAGAAGAAAGAATGTTACACAAATAACACAATCTCAATGCATCGGAGATTCCACCACAACAACTCTAACAACACTAGTGGCCTTCAATAGATCAAGATACCTCAGCTCACTGCATTCAATGGTCTAGCATTATAACTCACATTGCAATTCACACTTCTGCACTTAATTTCACATCACAACACTCCACTCTATTCCATACCTCATCTCACATCAATTCATCTTGCATTTATACTATCCACAACTTGAAAAAAATCTTCAAGTCAGCTACACTCTTCTTACACTTTACAAATTTAAATTAGGTTGACACTGAAAATTCTAGTGATGGATAGGAACATAAGTGGACCAAAGCAAAACTTAACTGGGACCCAAAATCAAATTTCACATGCTACACTATGCCTTCATTAATATTTAAATATCTTTGAATGTAGTGTAAACACCAGGTCGACTCTTACCCATTCACACACCATTAAAATTTGAATTACATGCTTTCTCAAATCTAAATATGACTTACGAACCACATACCATGCTTCATCATAATCTAGAATATTCTTCTATCCTCTTGAAATCCTTTAAACTCATTTGCAACAACTCACACCATCAAAATGTACACACCTAATACACTCAAACTATACTTTGAAACACTACAACTCTACAATCTAACTTTCAAAGTACCAAACCACAAATCCTCTTGACATAGGCAAGTGATCAACATTATCAACACACCTTTAGAATCACAGGACTTGAAAAACTGTGAAGAAACGTGAAGCAAATACATTTATCCTAGACACCTCTGTAAATAATACTGCAAAACTAGTTCACACACTGGTGAACATAACTTCCTCTGAAATTTTATCCAAAAGCCAAAATTTTGGATATAGAAATGTTGAACACCTCTAACCAGTATATCCCAACTACACAAGCAAATCTTCAGCCTAAAAGAAATGTGAAGCAAAACCAAAATACCTCTGTAAACCATAACACTTCTGCAACATCTTGTTTCCTTATTTTATCAATTTTCTCAGTATCCTCGACATTTGAACCATAAATAGAATCTTGTCAAAGCAACATCAAAGGTTAACATCAATAACTTAATTGATATCAACATAATGCAACTAATCAAAGCAACAATCTCTTCTCAACCATTGTCGAACTATTATCAATGACAACACGAGTTCATTGACATCAATGACAACAACTTCATACTTCCAACAATCTCCCCCTTTGTCATTAATGGAAACACAAGATGTGAAAAACCATCAAAGACACAATATCTTTGAACATACTTATTTCCTTTTCTCTTTTATTCCCCTTGCACAACTAACTCATTATACTTTCTCTCCCTTTGATACTTTCCTTTTTCACATAACTTCTCTCTCTCCCCCTTTGACATCAATGGCAAAAGATAAGGTATTTTGCATTGTTCCCACCCTTTGACATAGAACCAAGATACTTGAAATTGTTCTGAATACTCCCCCTTAGGAGTACACACCAATCAACTCAACAACCTCTGCACCATATATTTCATACTGCAACAATGTTACTACCTACTCCCCCTAGGAGGTAGCCACCAAAATCAATCTAGACAAAGAATGAATCCATAGATCCACTAGAATAATGCATCTCTATATGCATCTATTCTAAAGAAGGAGTAGCAATAGCCCCCAATTTCTTCCGAAGATACTCAAAAGTATCCTTAGGAAGAGCCTTACTAAATATATCAGCAACCTAATCCTTTGTAGGTACATATTCAAGCTTCACTTAATTCTCCACAACCTTCTCTCTCAAAAAGTAATACCTAATTGATATACGCTTTGTTCTTGAATGCATCACTAGATTCTTTGAAATATTGATTGCACTTGTATTATCACAAAAGATAGAAATAGGCTCACCATACACTATTTTGATATCCTTTAATGTATGTCTCATCCATAATACCTATGTACAACAAGATGTTGCTGCAATATACTCCACCTCTGTAGTAGATAAAGAAACATAATATTGTTTCTTGCTAAGCCATGATACCAATCTACATCCGAGAAAGAATGCATCAACACTGGTACTTTTCCTGTCATCAACACAACCAACCCATTATGCATCTGTATAAGCATTCAATGTGAAATTAGTATCCTTAGGATACCACAAGCCATAAACTGGAGTGCCCTTCAAATATTTGAATATCCTCTTCACTTTTGCAACATGTGCCTCTTTAGGATCTTCTTGAAATATAGCCACAAGACAAACTACATGCATGATATCTAATCTAGTAGTAGTTAGGCATAGCAGTCCACCAATCATAGATCTATAATTGCTCTAATCTCTCTTAGGGGATTTATCATCTTTACTCAGTTTGCAACTAGTAACCATAGGAGTACATACCAGTTTGGAGTCTTCCATTCAAAACTTCTTCAACATCTCTTTAACATACTCTGATTGTGAAATGAATATGCCTTTATCTATTTGATTGATTTGTAGCCCAAGGAAGAAATTCATTTCCCCAAACATAGACATCTCAAACTCTTTCTGCATCTCTTCTGTAAATTTTCTACACATAGCTTCATTACCTCCAAAGATTATGTCATTGACATACACAACCACTACCGAGATTTGATCTTCCTTAACCTTAAAGTAAAGATTACTATTTGTGGTGCCCTTATTGAATCCTTGTTGTATCAAATATATATCCAACATTGCATACCAAGCTTTGGGATCTTGCTTCGATCCATACAATGCCTTTTTCAATCTGCAGACCATGTGAGGTTTATCTAACAATTGAAATCCTTTCGGTTGTTCCATGTAAACTTCTTCCAATTCTCCATTCAAGAAAGTAGACTTCACATCCATCTGATAAACTTTAAAGTCTTTATGTGCTGCAAAAGCCAAAAAGGTCCTAATTACTTCCATTCTAGCCACCGAAGCAAATGTATCCTCAAAGTCTATTCCTTCAACTTGTGCATAGCCTTTACACACAAGCCTCACCTTGTTTCTTACCACTTCTCCATTCTCATTCAGATTGTTTCTAAATACCCACTTAGTTCCAATAATGTTTTTGTTTTCAGGTCTAGGAACCAGTTCACAAGTTTGATTCTTCTGAATCTACATAAGTTCTTCTTCCATTGCCTTCATCCAATGTTCATCTTTGCATGCTTCACTTACTATCTTCAGTTCAATTTTAGAGAGTAAACATAGATTTACTTCTGCTTTAAAAGCTCTTCTTCTTTTCAACACACCTTTGTTTTTGTCTTCAATGATCTATTATTCAGAATGATTTCTTTGTACATACTTAGGAGTTTTCGGGGTCTTTTTCGAAGCTCCTTCCTCTTCATTCTACACTTCTTTTTCCTTAGCTTTATCTTCTTCTTCACAAGCAAGCTCATTCGACTCATATCCATCTATTACAATTGAATTTTGTAAATCTTCATCAACCTTGACACTTTCCCTTTCAACAATTCTTCTTAGTATTTTATTGTAACATCTGTAAGCTTTGCTTTTAGTAGAATATCAAAGGAATATACCTTCATTAAAACTTGCATCAAACTTTCCTAAGTTTTCATCATCTCTTCTGATATATCATTTGATTCCAAGCACTCTAAAATACTTGACAGTAGGAATCTTTATGTACCACAACTCATAGGGAGTCTTTATGTTGTTAGGTCTTGCTTGAACTCTGTTAAGTATATAAAAAATAGTATGAATATCTTCTCTCTAGTAGACTTCTAGTAGATTGGCTTCTCTCATCATAGTCCTTGCAGCTTCTTGAACAATCATGTTTTTCCTTTCAACTACTCCATTCCGTTGAGGAGTCCTAGGGGCAGACAAGTGCCTCTTTATGCCACCTCTTTCAGACCTCAAACATTTGATCTTCAAATCCATTTCATTCTCAACCATAGCTTTAAATTCTTTAAATCTATTCATGGCTTCATATTTTTGTCTAAGAAAAGTAACCCATGTCATTCTAGAGTAATCATCAATCAAAAGCATGAAATACCTATCACCTTAAAGACTTCTCACTCTTGTTAGACCACAAAGGTCTGTGTGTACCAATTCCAACAATCTGGTAGAAGATTGTTCTTTTCCCTTGAAACTACTTCTAGTTTGTTTTCTAAATTGACAATCTCTGCAAACAACATTGATAGTCTTTGTAATCCTCAGAAGATCTCTTACTGCTTGAATTGAACTGATTTTAACCAAGTTATCAAAATTGATGCGACACATTCTCCTGTGCCATAACCAACTGTCATTAATCTGAGTCATAAAACAGTGACCATCAACACCCTTGAGCTGATAGATATTTCCATCTATCCTCTTTCCAACAACAATTACTATTCTAGACCCTTTTTGATCTCACATCCACCATCTTGAAGCATAAGATTGTATCCTTTACTACACATTTGTCCAAAACTCAAGAGGTTATGTCTTAAACCTTTAACATAGTAAACATTTTCAGTATTGTGCTTGCCATCAAAACTAATTGAAATTATTCCACAAATCTTAGCACCTGAATCATCTCTAAATTTAACAAGTCCTCCATCATATTTTTCAAGTTTAACAAACTTACTCTTATCTCTGGTCATATGATTTGAGCAACCACTATCAATAACCCAATAGTTCTTGTCCTGTCTAACATGAAAATCAAATACCAGGGTACCTCCAATTTTATCCTTTTTCTTTGGGGAACTTTCCTTCATACAAAGTCTCTCAGTGTTAGTAGAACCAAATTCATCTTTTAAAGCCAAGAACAAACATTCATTATCATCAACATCTCCATAATTAGATTCATCATCAGAAATACCGACATTTTCTCTAACATAGTATATTTTCTTGATCATCTTTCCTTTGTTTTCCTTTTGCTTATTGTTCACAGTTTTGTTTGGACATCTTGAAGCATAGTGACCTATATTTCCACAACTAAAGCATTTGAAAGGTAATTTACCTTTGTACTTATCGGTGCCCTTTTTCATTCTTCTTACAAAGTTAGCTTCCACATCATCAAGATCATCTTCATCTAATCTTTAGCTTTTTTTGATTTTTTCGGTCTTGAAAGTAGTCTCCACTTTTGCACCATTTTTTAGACCAATTTTTCTCATTTCAAATGTAGTTAGTGTTCCATACAACTGATTTTAGTGTATGTATTAAAATCAACAAATTCCTCAATAGCAAAAACTTTTTCACTATAAGAATCAGGAAAAGTTCTGAGAATTTTCTTTACTACTTTAGGTTCTTTGACTTGTGCACCAAGACATCTCATAGCACTTACCAGTTCATTAACCCTCTGCATGTAACTTGTGATTGTTTCATCACCAGACATCCGCAGTGTCTCAAATTGTGCCTTCATATTCTGTTACTTAGCTTGTTTAATCTTATCATCTCCTTCATAGATACTTTCTAGCTTGTCCCAAACTTCTTTAGTAGTTTTTAGATCCATAATTTTTACTAATTCAATATGTGCAAGATTGGTCAAAAGAACAAACCTTGCCTTACCATCTATTTCATAGGCCTTGATTTCATCACTTGTGCACGGTCCATTTTTAGGTATGGTGTATGCAATCTTTACTGCCCTTGCAACTTCATATCCAAGATAAATTAGATAGCCTTCCATCTTCACTTTCCAGAATGCATAGTCTATGCCATCAAACATAGAGATCTCCTTCTTGTTTGACATTTGGATGTGCCTCAAGTGGTCAAGCTTTTTCTAAGGAACCTGGCTCTGATACTAATTGTTGAATGAACAAGACAACTGAGGGGGGGTAAATCAGTTGTACCAAATTAAAACATCAAAACCATCAACAATAATTAGATCCACATGCATTCATTAAACCCTTAATCTGTTATAATGTTTTAAACATGAAAAGCAAACAATAGAAACTGAAACAACCAACAACATACACAAGAGAACATTAGATTTACATGGAAAACCCAATGAGGGAAAAACAACAGTGAGGATTAGCTCACAATATAAGTAATTGCAAAATTGGTACAAAGAGGCTCACTACCAGAATATGACACACTGTCCAAAAAGGCTCATAGCCCAGGATCATTGCCGAAATAGAAATAAGAAAGAAGATAGAATGTTACATAGAGAACACAATCTCAATGCAACAAATATTCCACCACAATAGCTCTAACAAAACTAGCAACCTTCAATTATAGATCAAGATATCTCAGCTAATTGCATTCAACAATCTTGCATTATAGCTCACACTGCAATTCATACTTTTGCACTTAATTTTGCATCACAACACTCCAATCTATTCTACACCTCATCTCACATCAATTCATCTTGCATTTATACCATGCACAACTTGAAAAATATCTTCAAGTTTGCTACACTCTTCTTACACTTTACAAATTCAAATTAGGTTGGCACTAAACATTCCCACGGTGGATAGGAACGAAAGTGGACCAAAGCAAAACTTAGCTAGAACCCAAATCAACTTTCACACACCATGCTATACCTTCATTAATGCTTAAATATCTTCAAATGTATTGTAAACACCAGGTTGCCATTACCCATGGTGCAAACACCATTAAACTTTGAATTACACGCTTCCTCAAATCCAAAGACGACTTGCGAACCACATACCATGCTTCATCACAATCTAGAATATTCCTCTATCATACTAAAATCCTTCACAACAACTCACACCATCAAAATATACACGCCTAGTACACTCAAACTATATTGCCAAACACTGCAACTCTACAATCCAACTTCCGGAGTACCAAACCACAAATCCTCTTGACACAGGGAAGAGATCAACATTATCAACACACCTTCAAAATCACAATACTTGAAGAACAACCGTAGAGAAACGCGAAGCAAATACATTTCTCCCAGACACCTCTATAAACAATACTGCAAAATCTGTTCACACACTAGTGAACATAACTTCCTCTGACCTTCAATCCATAAGCCAAAATTTTAGATATAGAAACTATGAACACCTCTAACCAACATACCCAAACCACACAAGCAGATCTTCAACCCAAAAGAAATGCGAAGCAAAATTAGAATACCTCTACAAACCATAACACTTCTGCAACATCCCGTTTCCTTATTTTATCAATTTTCTCAGTATCATCGACATCTGAACCGTAAATAGAAGCTTGTCAAAGAGCACCAAAGGTTAATATCAACAACTTAACTAATATCAACATAATGCAACTAATCAAAGCAACAATCTCTTCTCAACCATTGTCGAACTATTATCAATGACAACACAAGTCCATTGACATGAATGACAACACCTTCATACTTGTAACACACAAAATCTAAAGGAGAAACTTTTATAAAGCTATTTTGCAAAAGTTGAATATCACCTAAAATAAAATAGAATGATGGTCATCAAAGTAAATATCATTCTAAAAAATGTGCTTAAAGAATCTACCTAATAAACATTCCTAATGCAATCTAAATCTACAAATTTGACTAAACTAAATTTAATAACTCGAGGATAAAAATATTGTTGTCCAATCTTGAAAAATGTAAAAAATGAAGCAAATTTTTCCCTTTTCATATCATAAACAACATGTTCTTATATATACCAACTTTCTAAAATTAAGACATTTTTAGATACATCTATTTAACAAATTAAATGTATAAATCCATTGTATAATACCTATTCAATTGTGATTCTATTAAGAAATGTTACTTAAAATTATCATAAGATATTTAAACATTATAATTAGTTCATATACAAATGTTTTTTTATTTAAAATTATATCTTTCATTTATTTAAAAAATAGTTTCTTATTAACTACTTATTAAATATTTTAAATAAAATTAATTTTAGTTAAGTTTTTTTAAACATAAAAAATAATTTTAATATCAATTATATATTATTAAAATAAAACTGATAATATATTATAATTAATTATTTAATTAACATGTTATATTATTAATTGTCGATATTGACATGGTGTGATGGTTTAAAGGTGGCATTGTTGTTCTTGCCACCAAGGTTCAAACCCTTGTTGGGGTGGTGTTGTTGAATGATTGTATTCCAATTCATAGCTCCACTTCAAAAGCGTTTACCCCTCGAATTAAAAAATACATGTTATATTATTAAAAAAAAAATACCATGTATTTACAAGATCCCTTAAGTTTGCCATGGGCACATTCATAAGATTCTGTATGTCCGTCCATTCACCGCTTAGTTAAACCTTTATCCACTACGCCTCTACCGAAAACACAATTCTTCAAAATTGCCTCCACATTCTTCCCTGCAGGACACCTGCAAACCATTTCGTCAAGCATGGAGATTAAATGCAGTTTACGCATCACCCATCCATCCAAATCTCTTCATTCACTTCCCTCCCTTCCAACATTTAAAAACTGTTACAGAAAATTCCCACAACACAGAAAAATGGTGGTTCAGTGTTCCATTTCAGAAGCAAAAGGAATTCGATGGGGTTGCGAGATCGACTCCATGGAAAATGCATATCGATTGCAGGATTGGCTGAACAAGGAGGGTCTTCCGCCTCAAAAGCTCGCAATTCAGAAGGTCGACGTGGGTGGCAGGGGACTCGTCGCCCTTAAAAACATACGTAAAGGGGAGAAATTGCTTTATGTTCCACAAAGCCTCATTATTACCCCTGACTCTGTAAGTTTAATATATTTATTTAAAATTATATAACCAAATTGATTGGTAGAACCATTGAAATACATCATTCTGTTATACAGTTTAGTATGCCTTTTAATTTGTTGTACAAGCTCTATGCATACACTCGGTCTTTAAACTGGGACTCGTATAAAAATCTTTATGCAGTAATGGGAGACCTGAAACATGTATATCTTCCATTAAAAATAAGGTGTAAATTTGAACATGTGGGAGGTTGTGGGCTATATGTGAGCATAACCAATCGTCAGAAATGTAGGCCAAACCTACTCCAAGGTTACACGACGCCTTAGTTGCAAGGCATGCAATTCGATATTTTTGGGCTGTTTTTTTGTTGCCATTGCATTTCTAAACATTTTCATTTTTTAACTCCGCCAATGTTTTTCAAATTTAGCTAGTTGCAAACTGATTCACTCTTTGGCTTGTGCAGACGTTGCTAAGTCCGATCGATGCAACGTTTACAATATGTCTTAATCAATGTGCGTGATGGACCATATATATATGTACTGGTCTCAAAGAGCATTAGATCCTGTGGATGCAATTATAATCATTTCATACATATATACATGTGCAAATATATTTCATGCAGTTAAACTCGCCAACCCACTTCACTCTATTTTTTCTGACGTTTATGATGTAATGTTCCAGGCTAGAACAATAATGCAAATCTGATTCTTTATCTTCCACACACACTTTTTAATTGAAGAACAATACTATCGGCCTTAGCATTCACTCAGATCTTAGATAACTCAGACAATATCATTAAATTTCAAATAGGATTAAAATTGCAAGTGTTTCGTTGTCATAAATAGAAAATGTTCTCTCCATAAATTTTAATTTTCTACTCTCAAATGCTATGGGCTGGCCCTTTTGCATCAACATAGCTTTGATCCCCTCACCTAAAGCATCATACTCTACAACAAATGGTAATGAGAAATCAGGAATGACAGTACAGGGCATGAGCACATTACATGCTCATCAGAAAAGAGAGACACCTCATAAGAACACACTTCTCTGGAAATGGCCATAATCAAAATCATACCTAACTTCCCATCTTTTGGAAGGACACCAAAGAAGCATCAAAATGATTGTTTGTTTTAGAGTCCATGTGGAGGAGACTAGGAATAAGGGACAATCAAATCAAACTATATGATTTTGTTGGAACATTAAGGGACGATGCATTAAAGTTGTATATGAAAGAATTGTTTCTACATAACAAAGAGTAGACTGATTTAAAGGTTGAATTTCTTGATAATTTCCAATCTCTAGAGGTCCCTTCTGAAAGTGTGAGTGAAACCTGTGAGATGGTGCAAAAGAAAGATGAAACCATTAAGGATTATGACCAGATGTTTAAGAGTGTGGTCAGGAAATTAGAGGAACCTCTCATGGAAAAGTAGAGAATTGAGTGGTTCATCTTTGGATTATTACTTGTGATCAGAGCAATGTTGGATGGCAAAACATTTAATTTATATACAGAAGTGGTGGAATTGGCCTTAAGGATTGAAACACAGGGATGGAGGAAAGAGAATGAGAAGAATGGAAAGGCGGAAATTGAGAAGTTGCTGTTAGAGTTAGAGCAATTAAGGCTCAAACAAGAAATATTGTTGAAAGGAGAAAGCCATAGGGGGTCACCACCACTGTTCAAAAATAATATTTGTTGCACTTGTTGCACTAATAAAGGTTATCTGAGGAATGAGTGGCTTGTGATAGAAGGTACGAAAAGAGTAGTTGCTCTACTAGTGGATGTAGTTAGTGAAATAATTATAGTAGTTTTTATAATTAGTTCTCAGATATAAATTGTTGGAAGTTGCTGGTGGTTGGTAGTTCCCAGCACCTGTCGGCCACTTTTATATGCCCTTATTGTAATAGAGAACAAGGACCACATGCATGGAATTTCCCTGGAAAACTTGTGTAATCAATTGGTGAGTTAAATATCTCGATAGATCATTATGTAATTACTCTTATGAATTTTGGCATTTATTATATAGTCTACTTTGTGAAATTCAAGCAAGTGGAATTAGGTAGTAAACATTTGGTGTTGTTGCCTATAAGAATCTTGCTAGAATACGAAATAAGGCTGGGTAAATGGCAATATAAATGGGGCAACTAGTAGAGGAACCAGTAAAAGCCAATGAGGAAAGAGAAGACGATCTCACACAAGATCTTGTGAACTTGTAGGACATATCCATCAAGGAGCATGTTTGGAGGGAAGCTGTCATAAGAGAGATCCCTCAGGATGTGATTTGGAACAATCTACAAGTAAACCACTGTAACGAACACACTTGTACGATAAAATTAAAACTTTACAATTCATACATAAAAGTAAGAACAATACCATTTTGATTAAACAATTTCTTTTCAAAACATAATAAGAAACATCTTTTGCATCTTTAAACTATTTCATTTCAAATGAAATTACAAAGCATGAAGAGAAACATACATACATAGCCCGTAGGCTTTTGACACCAATAGAAATAAGAAGGTCCAGGAATCCGTCCTATCAAGCTTTGGAGCATCCGTCGGGTGTTCGTGGAGGAGAAACATCACTCGAGCGTTTTTCCGCCAACCACGGACTTATAATGCGGTCCCCCGCACGATCATTTTTCAATGAACGGCCCTCCCTTCGAAGAAGAGATTGGTTGGGTAACCTTTAATGACTACCAACTGGACATAGTGCTGTGATTCTACAATATATAATTCATTTATCTCGTTAGCCGTGGGTATGTATACTTGTATATATATCTGTATATATACTACATGTATAAGTATCCATAAATACATTTATATTGACACATACGTATGGCATATCCATCTGCTTAATACGTTTGTATCGACATGAATGTACTTATGGGTATTTGTACATATCGTATTCGTATATACAAATACACATATCCACCTCTAACCAGAACTTATCATTTATAAGGTTATACTGGCAAGCATCACTTGTTTACACATTCAGAAGAAGACACGACTCCTAATGATACGAGACAAGCCTACGGATGACTTACCTTTAACCAAAAACAATGACTTAGCTTACTCAGTTCTAAGGCTTGTGTGTGTATGTCCAGTTGGTATCCATTACTGTTTACCCGACCAAGTTCTTCCCCGAGTGATATCTCTCCTCTGCCTCGAGGTACGAACCTGTCTCCTGCAAATCATGAGATGACAACGGAAATCAATTGCTCAAAACCAAGGTAATATACATTAAGCATTGTAAAAGGTTAGAACAACATTATTCCATAACTCAATATGCTAATTTCATTCAAGAATTACATTAATAGAAGCATCAGATAAAGAGACAATCATTTAGGATACATCCAATTGATCACAAGAACAATTCAATTTATTCAATAGAAAGATTCAACATTTACAATGTACATCCTATGAATAGTAGCTATACAATCGGGGTGTAACATACTCCCCCCCTTATGATTCATCGTCCCCGATGAACAAGGTATTATTTAAAGCATAAAAACAACAAAACACTACTTTATTCACCATTCTTGAATGCCTCAAGAATGTCAGGAAATTTCCTCCGGATTTCCTCATAGTCTTCCCAGGTAGCTGAGTCCTCAGTATATTGATCCCACTGGACTTTACATTGAGAGACTTCTCTGTTCCGTAAGCGTAGCTTGCGGACTTCAAGCACTTTAATAGGCTCGAGCATTACTACCCCGGGATCCTTTACCTGTAAAGCAGTCCAATCAATAACATGGTTATCACCTGGTATATACTTCTTAAGGTAGGACACATGGAAGACATTATGCATTCGAGCAAGAGCAGGTGGTAATGCAATTCGATAGGCTACTGGGTTTACTTCTTCTAAAACCTCAAAAGGTCCAACATATCGTGGAGCTAATTTGGACGACTTTCCAAATTTAATGGAGCTTTTATGAGGTTTGACTCTTAACAAAACCTTATCACCTATGGCAAAATTTCGAGGTACTCTCTTTGCATCAGCATAACTCTTTTGTCGACTGTTAGCTTCGGCTAACCTTTGCTTTATACTCTTTACTTGCTCTTCCATTTCTGCTAACATTACAGGTCCAAGACTTACTCGATCCTCAAGTTTATCCCAACTTATCGGAGTTCGACACTTTCGACCATACAAGGCTTCAAACGGAGCCATTTTGATTGCAGAATGGTATGAATTATTGTAGGCAAATTCGACTAAAGGTAAATAGTCTTCCCACTTATATTGCTGATCCATGCAATATACTCGAAGTAGGTCTTCTAAAACTTGATTTACTCTTTCAGTTTGCCCATCCGTTTCCGGATGATATGCTGAGCTGATATTTAGCTGAGTTCCGAGTGCAGAAAATAAGGTTTGCCAAAACCTAGAAGTAATTCTTGCATCCCTATCAGAAATGATCTTTTCAGGTATCCCATGCAATCTGAATACTTCTTGCACAAATTTCCTTGCAATAACTGGTGCTCCATCAGTTAGATTTCCAGGTATAAAGTGAGCTACTTTAGTTAGCCTGTCAACTACTACGAGTATGGTATTGTGCTTATTTCTGGACATAGGCAATCCTTGCACAAAATCCATACTTATCACTTGCCACTTCCACTCTGGAATATCATGAGGGTATAGCAAACCGGCTGGATGATGATGTTCAGCTTTTACTCGTTGACATTCCAAGCATTTTGCAACATAATTAGCAGCATCTCCCTTCATTCCTTTCCAGAAATATAATGGCTTTATATCGGCCATCATTTTTGTTACTCCTGGATGACCAGAATATGGAGCCTCATGTGCTTCTTTCCACACCAAATTTCTTAAGTTGCTTATGTTGGGTACATACATCCTTCCTTTATACCTAAGCATTCCATTTGGTTCAAACTTGAAACCATCATACCTTGAATCTTCAGGATTCTCTTTAAGTGCTTGCTTAACTTGCAAATAATATTCATCTTCCGCACTTTTCTGGAGCACTAGATCTTTAAAATCAGTATGAATTGCAACAATAGATGCTATATGGCGTCTTCGACTTAATGCATCAGCAACTCTGTTTTCTTTTCCTTTGATGTGGCTGATATTGAAATCATAATCAGCAATCAACTCCAACCATCTCCTCTGTCTGGCATTTAGATTTAGTTGAGTAAAAAGGTATTTTAAACCATTATGATCAGTTTTTAACTCAAAGGGTTTCCCAAGCAAATAGTGTCTCCACATTCGCAATGCATGAACGACGGCTGCCAACTCTAAATCATGTGAAGCATAATTTATCTCATAAGGTTTTAGCTTTCTTGATTCATAAGCAATTACTTGATTATCTTGCATAAGTACTCCACCAAGTCCTTCTTCGCAAGCATCAGTGACAACTGTGAAACTCCTTTCAGGATCTGGCACTTTCAGAATTGGTGCGGTAGTTAGTTTCTCTTTGAGTAGGTCAAATGCCTTTTGACACTTCTCATTCCAATCAAATCTTTTTCCCTTTTTCTGTAGGGAAGTTATAGGAAAAGCAATCTTGGAGAAGTTTTCAACAAACTTCCTATAATAACCTGCTAGTCCCATAAAACTTCTCACTTCAGGTACATTCTTAGGTACAGGCCACTGAGTTATTGCTGCGATCTTAGCTGGATCAACTTCAATTCCCTCAGCTGAAATTACATGTCCCAAGTAATGCACTTTACGTTGGAAGAAGGTACACTTGGATAGCTTTCCGTACAACTTATGCTCACGCAAACGTTGTAGAACCATTCCTAAGTGCCGATTGTGTTCTTCTTCATTTCTAGAATAGATTAATATGTCATCTAGAAACACCAACACAAACTTATCCAAGTAATCTCTGAATACACTATTCATAAGGTTCATAAATGCTGCAGGTGCATTTGTCAAACCAAATGGCAATACTGTGAATTCATAGTGTCCATACCGAGTTCTAAAGGCGGTTTTAAAGATATCCTCATCCTTAACTCTAAGCTGGTGATATCCGGATCTTAGATCAATTTTAGAAAATACGGCTGCTCCTCTGACTTGATCAAACAAATCATCAATTCGAGGTAATGGATACTTGTTCTTTATCGTAGCTTTGTTAAGCATGCGATAGTCAATACAAAGCCGCATTGTTCCATCTTTCTTCTTGACGAAGATCACAGGTGCTCCCCATGGTGATACACTTGGTCTTACCAGTCCTTTAGTCAGCAACTCATCTAGCTGAGCCTTGAGTTCTGCTAATTCTGTAGTAGTCATTCTATATGGTACCTTGGATACAGGTTCGGATCCAGGAATTATGTCTATAGAAAAATCAAAGACTCTTTTAGGGGGTAAACCAGGTAATTCCTCAGGAAATACATCAGCATATTCCCTTAAAACCGGATATTTCTCCATATCTGAGATTCCTGATTCATCAATTTCTCCATCTTCAATCTCTTGTGTGCTTTCATCATCAGGGTCACTTAATTCTTCAATCTTCACTGCAAAAAGTTTGCAACCTTTCTTTTTGGCTCTTAGCAATTGCATTGCTGAGATTTGTCTAATTTTAATCTCTTTAGGTATTCCTTGAAGATTTACTTGATTTCCATAGTCATCTAAACATTTAACTGTTTTTGATTCACAGTCAACTATGGCTCTATGTCTCCACAACCAATTCATTCCTAAGATGACATCATAGGATCCTAATGGTGTGACATAAAGATTGACTTCAGTGGTGAAACTAGGCAATTCTAAGTTAGCCTCGAAGAGACATTGGTCCACCTTTGCTCTTGTACTATTAGCATATTCTACATTCCATGATGTAGCCATGTGCCCAGCCTTTCTAGTCAATTTATTTGCTATACTAGGAGAAACAAAACTTTCAGTTGCACCAGTATCTATAAGAACAGAGATAGGTAAACCAAATAATTTACCTGTTGTTTCGATGGGCGTTATTTGATAGTCAGCTTGCCTATCATCGACTGCTGCATGTATCCTTTGCTGGAACATAGCCTTTTGTGGAGGCAAAGAATTCCCAGAAGTTTTGTTTGGACATTCCCTAGCATAATGATCACCCTTGCATATGAAACATCCTGTAGGAGGTCCTTTTCTTCCGGAAGTTTCTCCAGATTTATTGTTTCCATCATTGAACTTGTTAGCGTTTCCACTATTAAAGTTGTTCCTTTTCTGATCTTTACGGAAATCTTTCCCACCGAAGCGAGATCTCTTTCCTTTTGACTTAGCAGCTTCCCGAACAGGTTCATCCTTCTTTGGGGTTTGTTTGGCCATGACCTCGCTGTCCTTCTTTTGCTCCTTTTTCTCTTGGCGATGAGAATCAGCTTTGAGTTTCTGCTCCTGCTTTATAGCCTTTTCATAGACTAAGTCCATGGTAGTTGGACCATGCATGTCCACTTCACCACCAATTTTGCCATTTAGCCCAAGTATGAACTTTCTGATGCGGAATCGTTCATCCTTATGGTAAATCGGAACATACCGAAGGAGTCTTGTGAACTTTTCCCAGTATTCATGCACTGACATAGTTCCTTGTTTTAATTCTTGGAAGTCAGAAAGTTTCTGATCATAGAATAATTGTGGTAACCACCGCTTACGGAAGATTTCCACAAATTCTCCCCACGTCAATTTCCAAGAACTTATATTCAACTCCAATTTCTTGTTCATCCACCAATTTGAGGCTTCTCCTGCTAATTGGTAGGCTCCCCAAGCTGCCTTTGTTACTTCGTCATAATTTCTTATTTCAAAGTATTTTTCCATTTGGACAAGCCAAATTTCTGCTTCATCACCTCCCGCACTACCATCAAACTTAGGTGGTATTATCTTTTTCATGTCCCTTGACAGTTCAGTAGAAATTATCTTTTTATTCCTCTCGGCGGAATTGGTTGGTGATTTCTCCCTTTCATCATTACGTCCGTGAGAAGAACTTGCAGCTTCTGTGTTATCAATGTTTAATTCTTTTTCCATCTTATCCCTTTCTCTTTCACTCTCAATATTGGACAACCTTGCTAGAATCAGGTCTAGTGTTGCTTGTACTCCTATGTCTCTTTGTTCATCATCCTTGCTTGTTCCGGGTTTGTTACGCATCCTTTCGTAAGTTTTTACCATGATTTTATGATTGATTTATACCTGATATCTTATCTAAGTTAAATTCTTTAACTTATGATAAAATAGAAAACGTAAAAGCTTTCAAGATATAAACACATAATATACCAAGCAAGTTTTTGAAGTATACACAAATTTTTGATAAACACAGAAATTTTTATTTATTCAAAAGGATTTAAACATCCATCGATTACATAGAATGACTATTGAGATAGTCAAGAGGTGAATATCCCTCTGATTCAGTCTCAGAAGCATAGCTAAGAGGAGTATATCCTACAGATTGAGAATATTGCTGAAACCTATCATTTTCCTCATCTCTAATCTGCTCTTCTCTATCCCAAAAAGGATAATATCCATCAGTTTTATCTTCAGATACATAGTTAAGAGTGTTGTTGATATGGTGCTCATCAACAATAGGATCCATTATTTGAAAGTAAGGATCATTCTCAACTGGTGGAGTCCTCGGAGTGTATCCTACTGACTCATCACTGGAAGAAATGGTTATGATCTCAGCCAACGGAAGAACTCTAGGATCCCGGAAAATGAATGCTGGACTCGTGCTTTCCTCGGAAGGCATGTCCCTCGATAATGGTAAGGAATCAGATTTTCCCGGAGAAGTGTTGGGTAGGCGGTTGAAAGCAGCTTCCATCTTCAGTCTACCTTTTACTTCATTGATACGGGAAAGAGCATGACTGACTGTTTCTGTGTCGCTTAACCAAATTGCATTTTCTTGATTGGTTCCTAAGATAGTTCTAGTGATGGCCTCATTTTCCTTCTTGGCTTTCAGGTATCGTTCGTTACCGACTACAGTCTTCCTGGCTGTTAATCGTACGCGTACCATCCTGTCACAAGAATTTCACAACATTAGATAATGTTGGACTGAGGAAAATTGGCGGACTCATAGGTTCCTAGTGTTTTAAACCTAGGCTCTGATACCACATGTAACGAACACACTTGTACGATAAAATTAAAACTTTACAATTCATACATAAAAGTAAGAACAATACCATTTTGATTAAACAATTTCTTTTCAAAACATAAATAAGAAACATCTTTTGCATCTTTAAACTATTTCATTTCAAATGAAATTACAAAGCATGAAGAGAAACATACATACATAGCCCGTAGGCTTTTGACACCAATAGAAATAAGAAGGTCCAGGAATCCGTCCTGTCAAGCTTTGGAGCATCCGTCGGGTGTTCGTGGAGGAGAAACATCACTCGAGCGTTTTTCCGCCAACCACGGACTTATAATGCGGTCCCCCGCACGATCATTTTTCAATGAACGGCCCTCCCTTCGAAGAAGAGATTGGTTGGGTAACCTTTAATGACTACCAACTGGACATAGTGCTGTGATTCTACAATATATAATTCATTTATCTCGTTAGCCGTGCGTATGTATACTTGTATATATATCTATATATATACTACATGTATAAGTATCCATAAATACATTTATATTGACACATACGTATGGCATATCCATCTGCTTAATACATTTGTATCGACATGAATGTACTTATGGGTATTTGTACATATCGTATTCGTATATACAAATACACATATCCACCTCTAACCAGAACTTATCATTTATAAGGTTATACTGGCAAGCATCACTTGTTTACACATTCAGAGGAAGACACGACTCCTAATGATACGAGACAAGCCTACGGATGACTTACCTTTAACCAAAAACAATGACTTAGCTTACTCAGTTCTAAGGCTTGTGTGTGTATGTCCAGTTGGTATCCATTACTGTTTACCCGACCAAGTTCTTCCCCGAGTGATATCTCTCCTCTGCCTCGAGGTACGAACCTGTCTCCTGCAAATCATGAGATGACAACGGAAATCAATTGCTCAAAACCAAGGTAATATACATTAAGCATTGTAAAAGGTTAGAACAACATTATTCCATAACTCAATATGCTAATTTCATTCAAGAATTACATTAATAGAAGCATCAGATAAAGAGACAATCATTTAGGATACATCCAATGATCACAAGAACAATTCAATTTATTCAATAGAAAGATTCAACATTTACAATGTACATCCTATGAATAGTAGCTATACAATCGGGGTGTAACAACCACGAAGTAGACCATATTTTGAATCAATTACCTAGACTCCTTGCACAACCCTTTATCATACTACAAGACCTCTGTGTAGAGAAAGAACAAGAATAGTGTTGCCAACAAATACAAAAACAATACGAGGAAAGAAACCAAAGGGAAGAAGAGGAACGTGATACCAATCGACGACACACTTGTAGAAATTAATGCCCCTATATCCGAATAAGGACGGGAAAATATCACAAAGTGGTCACGAACCATTAGAGGAGAAAGTTAGAAGATCCATAAGGATAAAGGAATAGAGGGAACGAAGAACAAGACTAAAGGGAAAAATTGAGGGAATTGAAGGTTTTTTGTCGAAAAGCTTGAGCCCATCTAGGAGTAAAATCCGAAGTCGTTGTCGGGAAGAGAAAAAGACCGTCATGACCGGAGAATATACGAAGGGAGAGTGGGAGGAAATTGCAAGGCATCTACTGCTCCCCGATGAAGCGTACGTAGATCTCATTGACCAAGCCAGAAAACCATCCATACCATCAACGTCAGATGAAGAGGAAGGGGAGGGAGAGCTTATAGGTGCACAGATAGAAATGTACGAGAACAACATATGTTGTATTGAAGAACTCTTACTGAAATGGAGGGTTTTGGGTGCTTTCTAGTCACATGGGGGTTCACCAATAATTTACTATAAATAGAAAGGGAAAAATGGGGTATAATGCACCTATCTCCCTCTATCTCATTAGGAAAAAGAGATCCCTTTAGCCAAGGTTGACTTCCAGCCCTTAGGTGAGTCAACCTTGATGGAGATCTTGCTATTTTCCTTATGATCTAGGACGGGGCAGATCTGCTGAAACAACACTTTTGGGAGAAAGACTATAAATAGTAAATAAACCCAAAAATGCAAAGTAACACTTGAAATCAGAAGATTAAACCTTAATCTAACGGAACCTAGAACTTTTAGCCAGATTTGAGAAGGTTAAGTATTTGTGCACCTTTCACTAAAATGCTATTGCTGAGTGTCCTCTAGGACTCATTTGCCCAAGGGCGAATGGGTCTTTGAAATCAATTTCTAAGTCCTTTGCTCCTATATTTGCACTCCCAAATTCTCTGGATTTCACACTCGGAAAGTCGGAAATAATTTTTGAAAGTGAGTTTCTGTGGCTTGATGACAACTTTGACAACTTTTGCAACTTTGACAACTTTTCGAATTTTGCACTTTAAGAGATCTTCAATCTTTCTTCAACCTAAGATCTATAGAACACACAAGAGGGAAAAAATTGTTTGTTTTTTGTGAATGGGGGTTTGCCTTGGTCAAACCCTGTTTTGGTAATTAAACCTTGAATTGAGATAATGAAACACGAAAGGAATGATGAATGAACAAGTGCTATGTTGCAACTCACCAAACCCTTGATTTGAAACCCTTGAAGGACTAAAACTTATTAGATCTCTCTAAGGTCCTGATCTTGCATGAATGGCTTGATTGATGATGTGATCTTGATGCTTGAAATTTGACTTGAATGCTTGAAACCTACATCACAATGTTAGCTCCAAAAACATGCATGATGCTTGATAACTTTGACATGATGCTTGAGATCTTGAGTGCTGCAACAAATGCTTGAGAAATCTGCTCTTGAACACCTTTGACAATAATCTGAGCTCTTGGAATAATCTCTTTCTTGTGCTAGGATTCAAATTGACAAAAAGACCTTGCTTTTATAGACAATTTTCTTCTTCCTCTTCTTCTTCTTCTTCTTCTTCTTCTTAATGTCCTAAATTACAAGCCGACATTTAAAACTTGAATTTATTGATAGAAATGTATGAGAACAACATATGTCGTATTGAAGAACTCTTACTGAAATGGAGGGTTTTGGAAATATGCTAAAAATAGCAGATCAGTTGCATGCACCAATGCCAGCAGTAAGGTCACGTGGTGAGGAGCGCCTCATTCAAATTTCAAGTCAATCAGAGTAGTGGAGCTATCAGAAGCAAGCAGTTGCTATTTATAGTAAATCACCTTCAGAAATGGGCTAAAAATGGCAGGCCAACTAAAAATAGCAGTGTCAACAGGCCAACAAGGTTGTGAGGATCCAGCATTCAAAATTTCAAATCATTCTGAGCTTCAGAGATGCAAGAATTGAAGGACTTACTATAAATAGTAAGGCACAGAGAAGCTGACAGAGGTCAAGAAAAATGGCTAAGGCATGAATTTCATCCTGCAGCACAGGTGAAATGCGCCCATCTTCAGCTGGAGGTCAAAAATGTTTAAGTCTTGAATTTCATCCTGCGGCTACCCCAAAATGCGCCCAAGTTGATGAGGAAACATCAAGAAAATTTCTAAGTGTTTGTTTCATCCTGCAGCCATAGCTAAATGCGCCCAACTCAAGGTAGTGGCATAAAAAATTCTAAGTATAAAATTCGTCCACCACCCAGGCTAAAATGCGCCCATGCAACAAGAAGGTCAAGGAAAGTCAACAAAGTTTATCCACCTCCTATGCCAAAATGCGCCCATGCAACAAGAAAGTCAAAGGGTCAAGGGGCTTCATCCACCTCACATAGTAAAATGTGCCCATCTCCAAGCATAACATGCATGAAATTTTTCTAAGTATGAAATTCATCCTCCTAGAGGCATCAAATGCGCCCAAAAGAGGGCATGTGGAGACAAAAATGAAGAAGTTGAAGAGTCATATGCTAGGCGTGATTTTATCCTTCATCAAGTATGCTATGCGCCTAAAGTAAAGGTGGTGGAATAAAGTTGATGAGAGAAGATATTGCTAAGTGGTGAATAAAGATGTTAGGCGTGGATTCAAAATATATCCTTCATGATGAATAAATACGCCCAAGGGGATGGAAGTGAAGTAAAATGTGCTAGGCGCCTTCATGAAAATTTTCCAAGTCAAGTTTCCACCACTGGCAAATGAGCGTGGATGAAACAAAATTTTTCTCACAGGCAAGGTGAACAGAGTTGAGTAAAATTTCCTAAGGCAAAATTTTCAAGGTGATCCAAAATTTTTCTAAGGCAAATATTTTCTTCCTTAGAAAATACGCCTAGACCCAAGGTGGTGAAATTTTTCTTGAAGCACAGATGAGTTGCCAGTGATGAAGTCAGGATGCTAGCATTGCAGGATGAATTTAAAAATTTCTCAAGTCAAAGCAACAAGAGGTTCACGGGGATGAAGAAATGAAATAAATTGTTGAAAGTTATTTTTCCAAGGTGCAAAATTCAATAAAATTAGATGAACCTGTTCGTTGTGCACCCATGAGTTTGACGCGCTCTGAAGGAAATTTTCTTCTGGGTATTGAAGATTATCGATGAGGAATGGATTTTAAGGTCTTCAACAGCTTGCCGAGGTTTCTATGATAAAGATTTCAAATGGGCACCAGGTTGACGAATTTTCCTAAAATTTGAGAAAATTCTCTAAGGCAGGGAAGAAAATATGTTTTCAAGATAAAATATGCCTTGGCGGACGAATTTGAAATTGAGTGCCTAGATAATATTTGATCAAATTCCTGATGAAAGTATTTTTCTCGAGTCTGAGCTGGATGAAATATCAGAAGTGAAGTACACCCGGGCAAAAGACAAGATGGGTTGGAAATTTGGCTAAGGCATGAAGAATTTGAACGTGAAGTTGGCTAGTGAAGACGACGAACGCTTGGCAGTTAGAGCGTGAAAATCCTGGCAAGTAAGTTGAGTTTATATTATGAAGTGTTCTAATACCCTTCTCGTTGCTTATTTTGCAGGAAGAATGTCGAGACCAAGCGGTGATGACTTAAAGTGATCCAACATGACATTCCAACATTGAAGGAAGAAAGTTGCAAGAAAATGGCTAAGTGTTGAGACCTAGTGACTAAGAAGGAATGTTTTCAAAACTCAAGATGGAGAAAAGAGTGGAAGTTCGAGCAAGGTTGAAGAACAACGTCAAGAAGAAAATCAAGAACAGTGTGAACGCGTTTCAAGACTGGAATCTTCTAGAAGGATGATGGGCATTAATGGCTCATTTATTACGCCACTCCTCTTTGTGGCAGTTTTTAGGGCGAATCTTGTTTAGGGCTGAGGTGGCACGATCTGGGCCATCCAGCCGATTGTAATCTGAGCCGTCCGTTGGACTTGGCCAACTATAAAAGGGGGAGTCCTCATTTGTATCTCATTAGACATAGAAGTAGAAGTTAGACAGTAGAGAGTAGAGGACAACTTAGAAGTAGCTTAGTATAGATTGATAGTGTAGTTTGAAGAGGAGGGAAAGTTTTCCCTTTGAAAACTTTGTAAGAAATTGTTGTGAACACTGTCAATAAAAGAGTTTTTCATTGATGGTGAATTTCGTCTTTGTTGTGAGTAGCCAGCAAGGTTTCTTCGTCCTTCCGATTCAGATGGTAGCGTAAAATAGTTCAAAGTAGTATAATTTTCATTCCATGCAAGTAGATGTTAGCTGTGAAATGTGGTGTTTGATCTAAGCAACTTCGTCTATCCATACCACTAGTGTATTTGCTGATGGTGAATGTGCCTTGTGTGGTCAACTGGAAATGTTTGGGCCTAACTTCAATCACAGTTTGAATGGTGGTATGCGTCGTTGTGATGGTATCTTCATGTCAAATGGTGGTTTGAAGATCTTTAGTCATCTCCCGTGAAGATTGCACCGACTCCGTGGAAGTTGTCCGAGGTGAGGCAAAGCGAAGTTTGGTTGAAGTTTGCTGAAGTTGAGCTCCATATCCCACACTTAGAATAGATTTAGACTCTCTAAACCCTGCAACCATTTCAATTCGGTACTTTCTGGTTAGAATAGGAAACCCGTGCTTCATTGATAAATCTGTCGAATTGTGGAAACCCCCTTCCTCTGCTGTTGAATAATTCTGTAAGTCCCCTTGAAATACCAGCAAATCACATCGAGCCAACTGAGCCTATTCGCACTAAAAGAACCTTGGAGTTGAACGCACGAACTCTCTCACAATCTTAGCGTGCTGGATACTTTGATCAAGAGAGAATAGGGAAGCCGTTGGCGACTTTATTCTGCGTTGGTGCGGTCACGAAAAACACATCAACAGTTCTCCAATGCAAATAGATAACTAAAACCCTTGGCTCCGTTCTCTGAAGGAAGAATTGATCAAAGTCGATTTTCATAACATAATGAATTGAGTTTCTCTCAAAGAAACTTATAATTCCTCAGTTGGGTCGATTTCTCTCAAAAAGCACCATTTAAAATAAACTTGAAATTTCACTTTTAATTATTCAATAGTTGGACGCCTGTTTTTAATTAAAATGATTAATTAAAAATGGCCCCTTCTTCATGATGGTCGACCCCCTTTAAATAATCACTTAAGTTATAATATTAAATAATATTATAACTTTATAATATAAGCTTCAAAAATAATTAATATTTATTTTGACAAATAAATATTAATATCTTTCTCAAAATAAGTCCGATTAACGAACCTTCTGAAGCCGGAGGATAAGTGATTGAATCTGCATATGACCAAACCATATTGCTAAAAATAGTAGGGGTGCTCCGCTGAGTGACTCCACTTACTAAAAATAGTAAGTCAAGCAAATGATGTCCAAACGACTCCGAACGAAAGCCAAGCTAAATGATTCTGCCAACTGAAGCCAAGCCAAGCCTCAACCAGACCCTCTATCCACTCTATCAACCTACGAGGGTCACATAATAGGCTAATCAAAGATCTGAGAGATGTCAACTGGAAGGGGACATTACAGTCCGCCCCTCCTGAAATTGCTTGTCCTCAAGCAATCTCAACTCCGGATGCTGCAAAATCTCCTCACTCTCCCACGTAGCATCCTCCACTAGTAAATCTCTCCATTTCACCAAGTATTCCCTGATAGTTCTCCTGTGCAACTGTCTCTCTCTGTATTCTAGGATCGACTCAGGAACTAAGATCAATTTTCCCTCATCATCTAAGGGAGGTAATACTGCTGAAGGTACCACACGGTGTCCCAACGCCTTCTTGAGACGTGACACATGAAAAACATTGTGGACCTTACTATCCGCCGGAAGCTCTAGCTCATAAGCCACCCCTCCAACACGCCTCAGAATCCTGAAAGGACCATAATACCGCGGCTTAAGCTTCTCCGATCCACTCTTCCTAAGAGTAGACTGACGGTAGGGCTGCAGCATGAGATATACCATGTCTCCCACCTCAAAAGATCTCTCTGTCATCTTTTGATCTGCATACTGCTTCTGCTGATTCTGTGCCTTAGCAATATTTTCCTTAAGAGCCCTCATAGTGTCCTGACTCTTCTGCAATAAATCTCTAGCGCTAGGCACTCTACTGTCACTTAGTAGCAAATCCAAAAAACTAGGCGCCTCATAACCATACAACGCCATGAAGGGGGACATTTGAATGGTCATGTGAAAAGTAGTATTGTAACAATACTCGCATAAATATATCCACTTGACCCACGCCTTTTGCTGCCCTGCAATGTAATTCCTGAGGTAGCCTTCCACCCATTTGCTCACTATTTCCGTCTGACCATCGGTCTGCGGGTGGTAACTGGTGCTCGGTGTAAGCTCGGTCCCACAAAGTCTGAACACCTCCTGCCAGAAGTGACTCAAGAACCGACTATCCCTGTCGCTAACTATGCTCCGAGGCAACCCATGTAATTTGAAAACCTCACAGAAGAAAACCTCTGCTACCTGTGTAGCTGTGTAAGTGGTGGTGATCGGAAAGAAGTGGGCATACTTCGTTAGCCGATCCACAACTACATATATGCAATCACGTCCCTAGGCTTTAGGCAAGCCCGTAATAAAATCCATCGACAGGCATTCCCACTTCCTATCAGGAATCGGAAGTGGCTGCAACAATCCTGCTAGATACGTGTTCTCCTGCTTGTTCTGCTGACAAATAGGGCACTCACGCACATACTGAAGAACATCTGCCTTAAGACCCTTCCATGTAAACCTTTCCCGAACCTGTCTGTATGTTTTGAAGTACCCGGGATGCCCTGTTGTGGGTACATCATGAAAAGCTCGCATAATGGTGTTCTTCATCTTTGATCCTGGGATCAAGAAAATCCTGTTCTTGTAAATGATCAAGTCATTCACAAGTGTGTACCTGGTGTCTACCATAGTTCCCTCAACAATACCAGATGCCCAAGTGTCCTTGGCATACTCTGCCACAATCAAATGCCTCCAGTCCTCTGCAATATGTACCATAGAACTCAAATAAGGCCGGTGTGAGAGAGCGTCAGCAACTACATTCTGGGTGCCTTTGATGTAGGTGATATCAAAGTCATATGCCTGTAACTTACTCACCCACTTTTGCTGACAGTCATTTAAATCTCGCTGCCCCAGGAAATGCCTCAAACTATTGTGATCAGTTTTAATACAAAACTTACTGCCCATGAGATATTGCTTGAATTTGGCCAAGGCATGCATTATGGCCAGCATTTCCTTATCATAAATACTGTAAAGCCTCTCTGGTCCTCTGAGTTTTCTACTCTCATAAACAATTGGGTGCTTGTCCTGCATAAGCATTGCTCCAATGCCCTCACCGGAAGCATCACACTGAAGCTCAAAAGGCTTCGTAAAATCTGGTAGTGCTAACACTGGACACAGTCATCAGCTCCTTGAACCTCACAAAACACTCCTGTGCCTCAGGAGTCCAATTAAATGCACCCTTTTTTAACAAATCCGTCAGGTGCTGCATGGCGTGAATAACCACTAACAAATTTGCGATAAAAACTACATAAACCAAGAAATCCTCGCAGCTGTGTAAGGTTCGCTGGAGTAGGCCAATCTACAATAGCATGGATCTTCTCAGGATCCATCCGCACTCCCCCTGCACTGATGATATGGCCTAAGTATAACAACTCAGTCATCCCTAAATCACACTTGGATTCCTTGGCGTACAAGGACTCCCTCTCCAAAATGCTGAGTACTGCATCCAGATGAGCCAAATGCTCCTGCCAAGTCCTGCTGTAGATCAGAATATCATCGAAGAAGACAAGTACATATCTCCTTAGATGTGAGTGGAAGACCCTGTTCATGGTGGACTGGAATGTCGTTGGAGCGTTGGTTATCCCAAATGGCATCACCACAAACTCGAAGTGTCCACAATGACAACAAAAAGCAGTCTTCTCAACATCCTGCTCACGGACTCTAATCTGGTGATATCCCGATCTCAAGTCTATCTTCGAGAAGTAACAGGCACCATGGAGCTCATCAATAAGCTCATTTATATGGGGTATGGGATACTTGTTTTTGATGGTCCTCTTGTTCAGGACTCTGTAATCAATGCACATACGGAGTGTACCATCTTTCTTCTTCACTAGAACCACTAAAGAAGCAAATGGTGATTTACTTGGTCGAATGTGACCCATAGCTAGCAGCTCCTTGATAGTCTTCTTTATCTCATCCTTAAGCCGCTTCGGATGCCTGTAAGGAGTAATCATGACGGGCTTAGCGCCCTCCTCAAGCTCTATGATGTGCTCAATACCCCTGTCTCGAGGTCTCCCTGGTGGAATGTCACTGAAAACCTTCCCATGCTTAACTCTTAACTGTTGAATGTCAGGGTGATACTCGGTCTTATGTTGTCCCTCCTGTATAGGTGTCAAAGTGCACTCGGCAGCCCACTCAACCATGTTGTGACGCATAAGTCTCTCCATCCGTCGAAAAGAAATGGTCCTGACGTTACTGTCTCGGATGGCCTTCAGGATATGAGTCTTTCCATCCACATCAAACCGAATCTCCATATCTTTGAGACGAAGTGTGACTTCCTCAAGGGAATGAAGCCACTTCATGCCTAAGACCAAATCAATATCTCCCATATTCACTACGTAATAATCAACCTTGAATTCATAATTATTCAAGCGCAAAGGGAGATCCTTAATCATACGGTCACATCTGAGAGTGTAACCATCAGCCACCTTAACCCGAATGCCCTCAAACCCCTTGGTTATGAGTCCACGCTTCTCCACAAATCTAGCATCAATAAAATTGTAGGTGGCTCCTGTGTCTAGAAGGGTGATAACCTTTTGACCCGCCAAAACTCCACGAAGTCTAAAAGATCCCTCCTGCTGAATGCTAGACAACTGTGCCTCCTGGATTTGGAGCTTTGACTCTGCCTCTGCCTTAGGCTCTGAAGCCTCTGATTTTGACTCCTCGGAACTCTCCTGCTGTTCAGAATTCTCAGATTCCGAATCCTCATAATAGGCCCACGTAACTCTATTGGCCTTACCCTTAGGCCGCAAAGGACAATTGTGGTTAGCGTCGTAGGGACCTTTGCAGTTGAAGCAAAGCTTCTTCCTGCGCAAATCATTAAGAGTCTCACGATCCAAGGGTGCTGCTGATTTACCCTTTGAGTCACTCTTAAAATCAGATTTCTCCTTATTTTTATTGAATCCCTTATTGTCCCTAAATGAAGAAGTATTTCTGGAGTTGAACTTGCTGGATGGTGCTGCAAATTCCATGCTACGTGCCTTCTTCATAGCTTCCTGTAACGAAGAAGGATCAAATGCTTTGATCCAACCTCTCAATGGTTCCAACAATCTCTCCATGAAAAGCACAACTAGACACGTCTCTGATATATTGGGAACCATTACTGACAATCGCTGGAAGTCTCCTATGTAGGACTCCAAACTACCAACTTGTCGCAACTGGGCCAAATCTCTGAAATACGACTCAGGATCCTTCTTGTCGAATTGTTCCACCAACCTGTCTATGAACTCCTGGTAAGTGGTGATACGATCATGCTGAAGTGTCACCATTCCGTGATGCCACCAGTCATAAGCTGCTCCCTCAAGATGCAAAGTAGCATATCTAATAGCATCCTCCTTAGCCATGGGATGCAATGTGAGGAAGGTATCCAACTTACTGATCCAGGCCTGGGCTGTGACCTTGCCACTACCGTCAAACATAGCTAGAGTGAGTCTATTTGTGGCATGCTTCAGATCATTATTATTATGTCTAGGCCTCCAATCTTGTCGATTCCTGTGATGTTCTCTCCTCTGTGTGAGAAATCTATCAAAGGTAATCCTCTCTCTGACCTCGGGGGTCAGTAAGTCCCACTTGTCGTTCGCTGCCATAAGAGTATCAGCGAACATTCCCTCAGGTTCCTCATCTGCAATAGCCTCATCATGCTTCTGTCTCACAAAAGTAGGCCGGGTTGGCCTGTCTGCTGTCCGTGAAACAGTCTTAGGTGCTCTCCGTGAACCTGCATCACTCCTGTTCTCGTCATGACGTGGTGACGGTCTCCTCGGCGTACCTATCCTCTGTATCGCCATTGTCAACTGCCGTAGTACATCAGTTACCTGCTGTTGACCTGTCTGTAAATCTCTAAGAGTGTGTAGGTCCTCTGCATCATCATCCCTAGGGTTTGGAGGAATCTCTGTTCTGTCAGCCATGGTACCCGGCTGCCTGTTCACTCCCTGTTCCCTGTCAATCAAAGCTCTCTTGTGAGTGTAATATCTGTGAGGCCCAACCTCTTGTGGCTGCATAAGAATCCCAAACCCTCAGGCTGGCAGGAAACCGCTCTGATACCACTGTAGAAACCCCTATTCTCACTGTTTCTGAAACTGCTTGTTTTTGCTTGTTTTTTTTTGAGTGTTTTGATTTTTTTTGTGTTTTTGCATGCAATAATAATAATGCAATTTTGAAAGAAATACTTCTATAAATCTAATAAATCCAAGGAAGTGAAAACTGAAGCGGATAATCTTTGGAATAGATAGCATACGATCTTGTTATTCTTTCCAGATGATTACAATAATAGATCTCTGACATGCAGACAAAGATAAGACAAAAATATCAATTCAAGAACCTGATTTGCAGCCGCTTGGATGAGCATTGAATGGTACGGCCAGATCTCAGCACTGATTTTTCCCTGCTTTGATTTGTCTGGAAGACCTCCACTTGCCTGGGCGTCACTATTGGTGAAGGAAAGAAGCTGAAAGAAAAGGCGTTTTATTTCCAGATGCAAGGACGCCTTCCTTTGTAAATGGTACGGCTCCCAACCAGCAATGAAGAAAAACGTATGGCCTTTATTTGATTTGCCTGGGGTTTAGAAATGGGCGCCTAAGAAGAAATAATCACCTCCAGGAAGAAATCCGTACAAAAACCTTGAATTTAAACTTGCAAAAATAAAGCTCTGTAATATTTTCTAAATGAAGCTATTCCTCTGATTAGCAATAGATCAGCTGATATTTCACAGCCTCTGAACTGCAACACTGAAGATGGCTCGTTCTCCAATGCAAATAGATAACTAAAACCCTTGGCTCCATTCTCTGAAGGAAGAATTGATCAAAGTCATTTTTCATAACATAATGAATTGAGTTTCTCTCAAAGAAACTTATAATTCCTCAGTTGGGTCGATTTCTCTCAAAAAGCACCATTTAAAATAAACTTGAAATTTCACTTTTAATTATTCAATAGTTGGACGCCTCTTTTTAATTAAAATGATTAATTAAAAATGGCCCCTTCTTCATGATGGTCAACTCCCTTTAAATAATCACTTAAGTTATAATATTAAATAATATTATAACTTTATAATATAAGCTTAAAAAATAATTAATATTTATTTTGACAAATAAATATTAATATCTTTCTCAAAATAAGTCCGATTAACGAACCGTCTGAAGCCAGAGGATAAGTGATTGAAACTGCATATGACCAGACCATACTGCTAAAAATAGCAGGGGTGCTCCGCTGAGTGACTCCACTTACTAAAAATAGTAAGTCAAGCAAATGATGTCCAAATGACTCCGAACGAAAGCCAAGCTAAATGATTCTGCCAACTAAAGCCAAGCCAAGCCTCAACCAGACCCTCTATCCACCCTATCAGCCTACGAGGGTCACATAATAGGCTAATCAAAGATCTGAGAGATGTCAACTGGAAGGGGACATTACAATTTCATTCTCAGACTTGAGTATTTCTGTGCCTATAGGAGATGGGGTTTCATCATCCGCTGGCGGGATTGACTCAATATAAATTGGAGAAGGAATCCTTATGTCGTCCAATGACTCATCAATATTTAATATCTCGTCCACATTCCTGGACGTGGCAGAATGAGGAAGCTTCGATCTTTGCTTCTTCTGTGTAGGTTACTCATCTGCAATCTTCTTTCCTCTTGCCCTTGTAGAGTCATTAACTATTTCCTTCCTTTTCCTCGAATGGGTGCTCTCGATTGGTTCATCACTTTGGGATGCACCTGCATTTGAAGAATAGGATTCCGCTTCACCCATTAAATTGTAAGTCAGAGTCACATTCCTTCGTCGCAGCTCTTGGACTTGCTAATCTGCCCACCACTGTGAATATTTGACAACTAGCCTCATCAAGGTGGTCAGATCTGCTAGCTCTGGGTCTGATCATCTTATAGTTGGAAGAGGCCGATTCTCATCAAAGCCTGGCTGAATATATTCTCCATCATCCTCAAGTTGATCAGGCACGCGGAAGAGCTCAGTTGTTCTGATCAGGTTCACCGGTAGTCTGGACCACAGTCTTTTCCTGACATCATATTCATCTGCAGCATTCGCCCAAAAATCCTCCAGGTCTACCTTATGTTTGTACTTCCTTCCATTCACGGTCCCAATGTGGTGGTGAGGATCGAAGTTAGCTCTAGACCGGTAAGATGTGAAAGGGTACCATTGCATTTCTAACCTGGCGCTTTCAGCTGCTTGTGCCGATGGGCAAGACTCTTGCATATTCCCAATGAAGAACGAAAAGGTGACGACTGCCTTCTTGTAGAAACCCCTGTTCTTACTAACTTCTGACTCTGTTTGATTTTCTCTTGTTTTTGAACGTTTTTGGTTTTTTTTGTGTTTTTTGGCAAAAAGAGGTAAAATGCGATTTTGGAAGAAATGATTCAAAAATCTAAATAAATTCAAAGTGGTGCAAACTGAAGCAAATAACCAATGAAATAGATAACCAATAGGTTTATTATTCATTCCAGATCATTACAATGATAGATCTTGACATGCAAGGAAAAAAGCAAGTGGATTTGTAATATGCAAAAACCTGATTGCAGCCGCCTTTGAGAGACATTAAATCAGTACAGCCATCCAGATGAAGACTTCTCCCTTCGCCAGATGATAGCAAATGCTTCTAGATGCATAGGCGCCCCCTGCTGTGAAGTCAGACTGCAAGTAGAGAAGGCGTTTTTTTCCAGAGAAGAAAGTATGGCCCTGCTGCAGCAAGTACGACCTGTACCAGCAATCTCATAAATCCGTACCAGCTTGAGAAGAGTGCCAGATAGTCATCTAAACCAGCCGCTCCAAAGATATGCCCTTTCTTGACAAATACCAATCACCTCTGAATGATAATCTGAAGATAAATCTCTGAATGAATTCTGTGATAACCTCTGAATGAAGCTACCTCTCTGATAAGCAATAGATCAGTTGATATTTCACAGCCTCTGAACTGCAACACCGAAGATGGCTCGTTCTCCAATGCAAAACGAAAACTGGAACCCTTGGCTCTGTTCTTAGAAGAAGGTCTTAGCAAAAATTCAATTTTTCAACATAATCAGCTCAATTCCCAATGAAACCCTTATATCCATCAAAAGTTCGACTTTTCTCAAAAAGGCATCATTTAAATAAATTTCGAACTTTTCTTTTAATTTTTCAATAGTCTCAAATGCACTTTTAATTATAAATTATAATTAAAAAGTGGCCCCTCTTCAATGTTGGTTGACCCCTTCAATAAATCACTTAAGTTATAATATTAAAAAATATTATAACTTTATAATAAGCTTCGAATAATTAATATTTAATTAGACAATTAAAATATTAATATCTTCCTCAATTTATGTCCGATTAACGAACCGTCTGAAGCTGGAGAATAAGTGATTGATTTTGCACATGACCAAACCATACTGCTAAAAATAGCAGGGGTGCTCCGCTGAATGACCTAACTTACTAAAAATAGCAAGTCAAGCAAATGATGTCTGAACGACCCCGAACGAAAGCCAAACTGAACAATCCTGCAACTGGAGCTAAGCCAAACCTCAACCAGACCCTCTATCCACCCTATCAGCCTACGAGGGTCACATAATAGGCTAATCAATGATTTGAGAGATGTCAATTGGAAGGGGACATTACACTTCTGCTTTGTTCTCTGGAGGCCTTGGTATGTTTCCAGTTGCCTAAGTACCTCAAGCAAGACCATTTTGTTAGTGGGATAGATCGGGAGTCGGTAAGGACATCCGGTGAATCCTTGAACTCTTATGTAGGTGAATTTGGGAAACTGGATAAACCAGGATCCGTACTTGCTGAGCAGGCTCTTGGCCTCATGAGTAAGCCTTTGATGCGTTCCTCCTTACAAAATCCTAGTGATGTACATTAGGAAGGCATCATGTGCTCTCCTGAAGTGTGACTTTTCGCAGAGCTGTAGCTGTGGGTAACAATCATAAGATTTGAATTCATTTTCCCCATTGCCCACTATGCCTTGGCAGATCAATCTTGCATATTTGTAAGTCCTTGCCAATAGATAGACAATATAAGAACTCATGTAGAAAGACTTTGTCCTTTCCAAATTTACTAGCTTCTCATGGAGATTGTCACTGATTATCCATGACCAGTTGAACATCTTGATGCCTGAGGTGATCTCGTCAATGAAGTAATACATCCATGTCTCAAATGGTGCACCTTGAGGGCTGCCCATTACTCTGTTCAATAGTAATATAATATCTCCATATTCCTCCTTGAAGTCGGTCCGAAGTAATTTCTTTGGCATCTTCTTGATGGAAGGCCTCGGTTTCTCTAACCATGTCTTATTGATGTTGGTTGCACAAAGATCCATCCAGTCTTCATAAAGTCTTCTTGACTCCTCTTTAGTCTTGTATGAAGTTCGGTTATAACTTGGTATGCCGAACGCCTCTTGAATGGCTAACTCTCCGAGATGAGCTAACACTCTGCCATCAGGTGCAACAATCTGCCTCTCTTGTGCGTTATAGTGTATGGCACATTCCACCATCAATTCAACACATTCCACAGTCGGTGGAAATCTAGCTACTTGGACGATGCCATTCCTCATCATTCGTCAAGCAATGGATGTTGGCAGGAATCCATCTTGCCCGTACATTCTGTGAAGAACCCTTCTGGCTCAACTTCAACCCTGATGCTCAAACTGATTGTTTTTTTGTGTTTTGAAGGTTTTTGATATTTTTGAGGTTTTTGCATATAGAGAACATAATGCGATTTTTGAAAGAAATACTTCTAAAAATATTTAATAAATACAATAAGGTAAAACTGAAGCATAAAGACCTTTGAATCGATTGCAAACAGATTTATTATTCTTTCTCAGTGATTACAATATTGAAACCCTAACATGCAGACAAAAAAGGCAAAGCTGATTGCATTATTTAAAAACCTGATTTGCTGATTGCAGCCGCCCCAGAATGATGAGAATTTGTACGGCCACCCTCAGGAAGACATTCTCCAGCTTCGATATTGTTGCAAACTGACCCAATGACCAAGGCGTCCCATCTGGTGCAGGCAGAAGACCAAAAATCAAGGCGTCCAAGCTCACAGGAAAAGTACGGCCTTCAAAACTGATTTGTACGGCCTTTACACAACAGCAAATAATCCGTACTATCTTGGGAAGTACGCCAGTAGTCTGAGAACTGATGGAAAATGAAAAATATTCCCTTCTGGAAAGGGATCGATCCAAAACACTGACTATTAAGAACTCACAGTAAGATCTGTAATAAACTCTGAATGAAGTTATTCAACTGTAGGCAATAAATTAGCTGACATCTCACAGCCTCTGAACTGCAACCTTGAAGATGGCTCATTCTCCAATGCAAAAAGACAACTGAAACCCTTGGCTCCGTTCTCTGAAGGAAGAAGTGGCTAAAATCGATTTTCATAACATAATGAATGAAGTTTCTCAAAGGAAAACTTATATCTTCTCACTTAGGTCAGCTTCCTTCAAAAAAAGCATCATTTAAATAAACTTGAAATTTCACTTTTAATTCTTCAATAGTTTGGACGCCCCTTTTAATTAAAATAATTAATTAAAAATGGCCCCTTCTTCATGATGGTCGACCCCCTTTAAAAAGTCACTTAAGTTATAATATTAAATTGTATTATAACTTTATAATATAAGCTTCAACTTAATTCATATTTATTTTGGCAAATAAATATTAATATCTTTCTCAAAATAAGTCCGATTAACGAACCGTTTGAAGCCGGATGATAAGTGACTGAATCTGCATATGACCAGACTGTACTGCTAAAAATAACAGGGGTGCTTCGCTGAGTGTCTCCACTTACTAAAAATAGTAAGTCAAGCAACTGATGTCCAAACGACTCCGAACAAAGTCCAAACTGAATGATTCTGCCAACTGAAGCCAAGCCAAGCCTCAACAAGACCCTCTATCCACCCTATCTATGATGAGCCCTGCTGGCTCAAACCTCAAACCCCAATAATTTCTTAAGTCTTAATGTGTTTTTTTAGTTTTTTAAGAGAAAGTTTGTAGACAGAAGAGAAGGGGCGCATCATATAAAAGCTCATAAATTGAGAAACTGAGCTAATTTCTACAAAATGAAAATGCAAAAGGTATTATTTAACAACATCAAATAGATCACAAGTGCTAAACATACCAGAATGTTTCCAGATTATTTATTTAAAGATATAAGCCAACTCGCCAGCCAAGGATGGTGAAATCTGACAAATATGGACGCCTAGCCTCCAGATCTGAGTTCTCCCTCCTCAAAACAGGTTACAAGTTCTTGAGAAAGGTGGACGCCAAAGATGGAAGACAAACAAGAGCCAAAAGAAAGGTGTTTCAGCTAATTACTTCACACGCCTTCCCAAAAGGGCACATTTCCCAATGCAAAAGTATGGCCCAAGGTAGAAACCAATAGAACACTCTGAAAGCTGAAATCTGTAGAAGATGGCGTCTCTGGAGAAGAAATCCTCTTTCCTTATTGCAGACAAGTAAATGTTGAATGATAAAACTTTGATAGAATCATGTAGAACTTCTGAATGAAGCTCTCTCAATTGCACAAATTCGACTGGTCTCTCATAGCCTCAAAAGTGCTCAACATTGAAGAGATATCGTTCTCCAATGGAAGATTGCTCAAACCCTGATCACAGGAGAATGCACAGAAAGAAACCCAAGGGCAAAGTTGAAATAATCAATAATGATATTCTCATTGCCCAAAAATGCCTTATATAAAAAGGCACGCATTTCCAAGAAGATACGCCCTTTTCCATCATTTAAATCTTTTAAAATAATATTAAGTCCTTTTCAATAGTTATGAACTTAATATTTGGCGCCCACTTAAATGATTAAGTGATTTAATTTTAAATCACAATTTTTTATGAATATTTAAGTGATATAAAGGGATAAAGTCAATTTGACTTTATAATAAAATAATAAGTTAATTAATAACTTAAATCACTTAAATAAGCATAACTTCCTCAAATCTCCATAGAATTATGTGCCGTCAGAAGCTGTCAACTCCTGATCTGCCAACGCTTGCTGTGAACCAATCACTGGGCTCTGAAAACGAGAATGATCAACTCCTCAGAAAACACCACTGACCCTCTAACCAATCCAGTTAGCCTACGAGAGTTGGAGTAATAAGCTAACTACCATCAAACATGATCATGCCGAAAAAGGGGACATTACAGTCCGCCCTCCCGGAAATTGCTTGTCCGCAAGCAATCTCAACAGCAAGGAATCAACCAGTCCACCAGGATCCCAAGGATAGTGTTGTGAAATGTCCCTACTGTCATCAACTGTCTCTTGTAACTCCCAACTCTGATTAGCTGGATCAAAATGTTGTACCCTATCAATCTCAACACCATCAGTCACAGGAGAGAGGAACTCATAAGAAAGCAAGTCAAACCGCTGACAACACTTGCTCCCTAAAACCGCACGAGATATACTATCATCCAACATGTCTAACACGTGCATACCAGAATTGTGCATCTGAAACAGGCCATGTACATGATGACTGAAAGTGAAACTGTGTAGACTCCTGACCATGTACACACTGGGAATCTCCTCAACGAGCTTTGTCTGAAATCCTGATGCACTGACGGAATCTTCGATACTATGATCAAAGCTCACCCCTAAATCAGGGTCAAGAGTAGAATCAGTATCCACCTCAAAGAGCGGATTATCACAAGAAGATGTAGCATCCGCCTCATACAGAGGATTGTGTACTAACTGAGCCTCATAACTGTACTGATCCCAATCAAACACCTCTGATCCCATGGAACTAGAAGCAAAATGATAATCCTCCTGAATCATCTCATGCTCCTCCTCCTCTAGAATCTCCTGTTCTATCTTCTCACTTTTTGCATTGACGAGAATGATAGATCGCATACTCCCCTCTTTAAAACCAGCTTGCTGGTCCGTTAAATCAGCAATGTCATCACCCTCATAAAACCACTCCATTTGTCTATTTGAACTCTTAGGCTTAAGAGGACAATTGTGGTTTTGGTCATAAGGAGCTTTGCAATAGAAACATAGCTTCCTCCTACGCAAATCATTTATTGTCTCTCAGTCCAAAGGAGCTGCAAACTTCCTCTTTTCATCAACCTTTTCTGATTCCTTAGGTTCTGATTTGCTATCACTATAGGATGAAGATGCTTCTGCATTTGAAGTGAACTTACCACGTGAAGTTGTAAGTTCCATGCTACGAGCTTTTCTCATAGCTTCATGCAAGGTAGGTGGATCGAATGCCTTGATCCAACCTTTCATTGGCTCATGGAGACCTTCTACAAATAGAATGACAAGTCTCCTCTCTAAGATTCCGGTAACCATAACCGAGAGCTTCTGAAACTCACCAATATAAGACTCCAAACTACCCAACTGCTTTAGCTGAGCAAGGTCTCTGAAGAATAGCTCGGGATCACGTCTATCAAACCTCTCTACCAGTCTATCAGTAAACTCCTAGTACGAGGTAATCCTATCATGGTGTAGTGTAGCCATGCCATGAATCCACCAGTCATGTGCTACGCCATCAAGGTGGAGAGCTGCAAACCGCATAGCATCTTCCTCTGGCATAGGACGTAGTGTTAGGAATGTATCCAACTTACTCACCCAGGCACGTGCTGTAGCTCTACCACTGCCATCATAGTGAATTAAGGTTAGTTTGTTGGTAGCCTGTCTGAGATCACTTTGCTTGTTTCTAGGCCTCCTGTCATTCCTGTTACGGTTATACTCTCTCTTCTGGCTCATGAATCGATCAAAGTTAAGGTGTTCCTTAACTCTCGGAGGCAATGTATCCCATTCATCATGCATAGCCATGATGTTATCTACAAAGTTAATTTCACCATCCTGTTCAACCTCTTCCTCTTCATCAGCATCATTTCTGATAAAAGTAGGATATGTAGCTCTCTCAAAGGTGCGTGCTGGAGCTATAATTCTATGAGGTTCTCTATGAATATTGCCTTCGTGATCTCGATCCTGATTCTGACCTCTATGAAGTGTCAAATTCTGAACATTTGTGCTCAGCTGTTGGAGGATATTCGCCACCTGTTCTTGGCCTGCCACCATGCCCCTGAGTACATCTCTAGCTTCTCTGTCAGCCATGTTATCAAAGTCCAATTCTTCTTCCTGTTCGTCAAACGGAAATGCTGAAAAAGGTTCAAAAGTACTTCTCTGCAAACTAGGACCCCTGCGTGAGTAGTACTTGTCAAACCTATTCTGGTGAGGCCGCATAAAAACTGTTAACCCTACAGGCTGGTAGGATCAGAGCTCTGATACCACTGTGATGAGCCCTGCTGGCTCAAACCTCAAACCCCAATAATTTCTTAAGTCTTAATGTGTTTTTTTAGTTTTTTAAGAGAAAGTTTGTAGGCAGAAGAGAAGGGGCGCATCATATAAAAGCTCATAAATTGAGAAACTGAGCTAATTTCTACATAATGAAAATGCAGAAGGTATTATTTAACAACATCAAATAGATCACAAGTGCTAAAGATACCAGAATGTTTCCAGATTATTTATTTAAAGATATAAGCCAACTCGCCAGCCAAGGATGGTGAAATCTGACAAATATGGACGCCTAACCTCCAGATCTGAGCTCTCCCTCCTCAAAACAGGTTACAAGTTCTTGAGAAAGGTGGACGCCAAAGATGGAAGACAAACAGGAGCCAAAAGAAAGGCATTTCAGCTAATTACTTCACACGCCTTCCCAAAAGGGCACATTTCCCAATGCAAAAGTATGGCCCAAGGTAGAAACCAATAGAACACTCTGAAAGCTGAAATTTGTAGAAGATGGCGTCTCTGGAGAAGAAACCCTCTTTCCTTATTGCAGACAAGTAAATGCTGAATGATAAAACTCTGATAGAATCATGTAGAACTTCTGAATGAAGCTCTCTCAATTGCACAAATTCGACTTGTCTCTCACAGCCTCAAAAGTGCTCAATATTGAAGAGATATCGTTCTCCAATGGAAGATTGCTCAAACCCTGATCATAGGAGAATGCACAGAAAGAAACCCAAGGGCAAAGTTGAAATAATCAATAATGATGTTCTCATTGCCCAAAAATGCCTTATATAAAAAGGCACGCATTTCCAAGAAGATACGCCCTTTTCCATCATTTAAATCTTTTAAAATAATATTAAGTCCTTTTCAATAGTTATGAACTTAATATTTGGCGCCCACTTAAATGATTAAGTGATTTAATTTTAAATCACAATTTTTTATGAATATTTAAGTGATATAAAGGGATAAAGTCAATTTGACTTTATAATAAAATAATAAGTTAATTAATAACTTAAATCACTTAAATAAGCATAACTTCCTCAAATCTCCATAGAATTATGTGCCGTCAGAAGCTGTCAACTCCTGATCTGCCAACGCCTGCTGTGAACCAATCACTGGGCTCTGAAAACGAGAACGATCAACTCCTTAGAAAACACCACTGACCCTCTAACCAATCCAGTTAGCCTACGAGAGTCGGAGTAATAAGCTAAACACCATCAAACATGATCATGCCGAAAAAGGGGACATTACACTATCAGCCTACGAGGGTCACATAATAGGCTAATCTCAAGATCTGAGAGATGTCAACTGGAAGGGGACATTACACATTCTCTTCTTGAAATCTTTGAAATCTACATGTCCAAGGTTGGTGTCGGTGACGTTCTTCCACTTCGAGTTGATTCTTGATTCTGGCTGCAGTCCTTTGCTTGCGAACTTCATCTGGGCCTTTCTCGAAGGTTCTCCTCTGGTGGTCATCAACTCAGATTTTAACTTTCGAATTTATATACTTTTGACTTGAATTCTACTTTGAATTTCGAGAATTCTGTCTTTATCTCCGAAAAAGCAAGCTATTCTTTGTGAATTTAGTTCTCCAACACAGGAATTTACTTTGTTCTTTGTCCTCTACTTCAAAAAATCACTTAATCTCCAAGAATTTTCTTTATCTCTCGTAACTTTGGGAGAGCTAAAATCTTCTGACAATCTGACCTGTGAAAGAATGATTTGAGAATGACAAGCTAAACTCTTTATAAAGTTGAAAGGTTCGATGATTTTAGCAATTTTATGTTTTTTTCCTTAGATTCATCGAACCCGGACTTGTTTTATTTTCTCTACCTTGGCAATGTAATCTTTATCAAAAATCTTTAAAACAAGTTTCTAATTTACCAAGGCGCCACCCTTAGCCAAAATCTTCTAGATTTTCTTTTGAGTTCAAATTTTTGCTAAGTGTTGGATATTTATTTCAATTGTTGGAAAATATTCTAAGTATTGAAATTTGATTTTTCCAATCTTTTAATCAAGATGGCGAACCTTTATCTTGTTCATGGATTTTCTCTTGAAATTTGTTTGGCTTTAGGCTCTCCATGCCAAGTCGGAATTCACTTCTCTCCATGCCATGGCTAACTTGGTCATCTTTATGCCATTATCATCTTTCCTTGGATAGGGCGGACTTCACAACTACTTAGCCATTTCTTCATGGGCGGACTTTACCTTGGCCTTGCCATCTTCTATTTTCTTCCTAGGCGGACTTTAAGACTTCTTTGCCATATTCTCTTTTAGCATGGCGGACTTCACTAACACTTGGACATTTTCTTTTTTAGCCAAGGGCGGACTTTGCTTATGCTTTGACATGCTTCCAAGTGGACTTCATCTGATGCTTGACATTTTTCCTTCCTAGCCAAGGGTGGACTTTGCCTGTGCTTGGACAAGCATCATTCAAGGTGGGGTGGACTTTGCTTGTCTTGTGCCATGCATGCTTTGTGTCCAGGGCGGACTTCAAGACTTTCATGGCATTGTGCAAGGCGGACTTTGCTCTTATCCTTCCATCTCCATGGCGGACTTTGTGGTGCCTTAGCCATTTCCCATCTCTCCTCATCAGTGGACTTCACAAGTGCTTGACATTGAGTATGGTAGACTTGGAGCTTGCTTTTCCATCTCCATGGCGGACTTTGCTTCTCTTGTGCCATCCATCCTTCATGTCTAGGTGAGCTTAGTGATGCTTATGCCATGAATTTCTTGCTATTATCTGGATCTTCCGGAACAAAACCCTCGCCACTTGATTTTTTTCTTGCTTTTTATGATTTTTTTCTTGCTTTTTACTCTTGGAGGCATAAATTTTTAATTCTAAAGACAAAAACGTTGATACCATGACCTGTGGGACCCCGAAACCCCGACACTTTCTAAAAATAGAAATTACTAAAAATAGAAAAAAAGCAAAAAACAAAAAGCAAAAAAATAGAATCCCTAAAAAATAGGAAGTGTCAGAATTGACTCAAACCAATGGCGTTCTTCGTCCTCCGGTCCTTTTGAGCACTTTGACGATGTCTATGCACTGTTTTGGGCTTGAATCCTCTACTTGACCCAGGTGGTTTTTCAAAACTCTAACTCCAAACTCTCAAAGCAATGGACTTATGAAATTGCAACCCAAAGACAAAAAACCCTAAAAAAAGAAACTACTGGGGGTCCCCAATAGCAATGGGGCGATGTGTGAAATAGGTCACAATAGGTATCCTAGTGGAAAAGATTTCACATTAACAGCTTTTACAGATGCAGATTGGGGTGGTTCTGTTGATGATAGGAAGAGCACGAGTGGAGGTGTCTTCTTCCTTGGGAAGTGTCTAGTTTCATGGCACAATAAAAAGCAAGCCTCTGTTTCTCTTTCAACCGCTGAAGCGGAATATATAGCAACGGTGTCTTGCTGCACACAGGTTCTTTGGATGAAGCAAACTTTGAAAGATTTCAAGGTAGATTTCAATCATCCTATTTCTATTTATAATGATAATACGAGTGCTATCAACATATATAAAAATCCTGTTTTGCACTCTAGAACTAAGCATATTCCGATCAAGTATCATTTCTTGTGTGAACAAGTCAGTGATTTGCAAGTGAAGCTGGAATATGTTTCTACTAAAGATCAGCTTGCAGATGTTTTTACTAAGCCCTTACCCAGAGATACTTTTGAAAGGTTAAGACAACAGTTAGGAGTGGTTTCACTCCATTATTGAAGGGTTGTATTTCTCAGGGGGAGTATTCAGTGTATTATTCTACATCCCTCTTTTGTGTTTGCAGATGTCAGAATAGTTTTGTATCAGTTTTTGGTTATATTGCAGCTTGTTTCTGTCATTGATGTCAAAGGGGGAGTAGGATTTCAAGGGGAGAAGCTCTATTCTTTTGGTTTCTATTGGTGTTGGTGTTGCCATCAATGAAAAAAGGGGGAGATTGTTGAAGTTTTTCTGTCATTGATGTCAAGGTTGAGCTACTTGGTTGCCTGCTTGAGCTGCTTGAGGTGCTAGAGGTGCTTAATTAATTTATAAAGTGACCTTATATTTAATTAATTTAATAAAGTGATTAAATAAAATATTATATCATAAAGTCACTAAAATAAAATAAAATAATATTATTTGAATATTATTTTCTAAAAGCTTCTTGAAGATGGATTGAAAAAAAAGTATAAAAGAAGATCAAGCCAAGTTTCTAATCATCCAGGAATTGATATTTGCTTTGATGTTATTGTTTGGTGAGGAAGTCAACTAGGGTTTCTGCCATTTCTAGCCATTGGGAACGAAAACTCTCATTGGTTATGCAATTTTGAGGCTGTGAAATATCAGCTGAATTATTGCTTGATTGTGGGCTTCACTCAAAAGTTCAATCTGTACTTATATTGCAAATTTTGTGGCCTTTGGCCAAATTTGGAGATTAAGATTTCATATCAGCTTGTTGAAGCATTTTGGAGAATAACCTACAAGTGCAAATTTGTGAAGAATTGATTGGAGATATATTGGAGATCATTTGCAAATTGGAGGCAACATTGATTGGCATATTTGGAGGTGATTATTGTATGAAGAACATTCTGATTTTTCATCTCAACAGGGGTCAACTAGCCATGGTGAGAATACATATTTGCTCATTGCTCATCATTGAGACTTCAGATTTTTGTGGGCATTGGAGAAAACAATTCCTTTCGTGTTGGCAATCATTTCTATAGCAATTTGGAGGGCCATTGTTGTTGCATTTATTTATATAAAATATAGCCAGGCAAGAACAGGGGTGACCAGCATAGAGGAGGGCGATTTCATGCAAGAAGGGCAAATAAAATTCCACATAAAATTCCATAAAAATCAGTTTTGGACTTCTCCAAGTTCGCTGTTCACTTCCAGCTATTGTAATCAGGTTCCACCTCTTGTTTTCATTAATATATGCGTCTTATAAGTTTGAAGACAAGTCTGAAATTAGGTGGCAGCCATTAAAGGCATTGTAAGAACTTTATCATTGCATCAAGTTAGTAGTTCAAATCTGAATTGTAATCAGTTTATGATCTGTTCTATTGAGGAATATAAGTCTGAAGTGAATTTGAAGGTTGCATGCCAATTGTTCGAAGAAATGTCTCTTTCATTTGTAGGCTTGATTGTGTATTGGAAAGTGCTATAAATTGTTGTATGTCATTACTATTTTTATTATCAATCAATATTGCATTGTTGAAGAGCATTCAAAGCATCTTGTTCCCAAATCAAACCAAAACAACAAATCAGAAATTCATATCAGCAAGCTACCACTTTGCATACAAAGTGTTTCACAATATTCCTTGAGTTCAAATTCAACAAGTTAAGGCCATATTCTTCAAGGGATATTACACATACCTAAAACATAATAGACATTAAGGAAGACCAAATTTTTACCTAACAAGGTTATTTAAACATTTCCGTTGCCTTCTACTTTAATTTCCTCCCTACCACAAAAAATCAGAGAATCAATAAAAGATTCATTAGTTGCATAATTAATGAACCATTCTTTCCTATTAGTAAAATGATGGGATGCACTTGAATCAATATGCCAAGCATATTTCTTTTCAGATTGTATCCTTTTTCCTAGCCATAAAAACAAATAGATCCTCATCATCTTGATGTTCTACAACATTGTCTTGTTTCTAATCTGCCAACCATTTCCTACAGAACATTTTGCTATGGCCTAGCTTTTCACAATAGTAACATTTAAAAGACTTTTGATTACTTGTGTCATCTGTTCTATTGCTGCCCTCTTTGTTTTTTCCATCAAATTTTTTCCCCTTGCCCTTGAAGTTGGTTGCCAAAGCCATCTCTAAATCCTCATTCTTGTTGCTACTTCCACACTGCTTTTTCCACTTGTCTTGTATAAAAACTTAGTGCTCACATCATCAAATTTTAGGTTAACATTAGTAGTAGTAATATGAATGGTTTTGATAATATGCTCAAAGACCTGAGTAAACTCTTTAGAATGATGGCCACCATATCTTCTTCTTCCATTGTTTGACCATTCTATTTTGATGCTAGACAATTTTGATTGTGTCATTGTTTTGGTATTATACATCAGATTTATGATGTTAAAGTGGATTGAGAGAATTTTCAGGATCTATGATCAAGGTCATTATCAATCAATTTTTGAAGGATTTTTTCTTTGTTCTTGTTTAAACTTATATAACAGGTTTATGTTGGCTTACTGTTTTTGTCAATTGTACTATAGGCCTGGAGTTCTCCTGCTCTAGGTGATATCTTGCGTAGGAACAATGTGCCCCAATGGCCATTTCTTGCAATATATTTAATCAATGAAGCAAGTCTGAATAGGTCTTCAAAATGGAATGCATACATTTCAGCCTTACCTCGCAACCCATACTCAATTTTGCAGTGGTATGGTTTTCTTGGTAGTATTACTTGTTTATGTAATATGGAATCATTGTTAATCGAATTTTTTGTATTTCAGAAGATTATTGCTATCTTTCTTCTTTGTCAGTTGCACTGCAAGGTTCTTTCCTTAGATGAGTGCAATGTTTTGCATTTTCTTTTTTCAATTTCAGGTCTCGTGCTGAAGTGGAAATGTACTTGGCTGCTTCACCAGTTAAAATGCAAGCCATAGAATGCATCAATGATGTTTATGAAACGTATGGCCATAATAACTCTTTCCTCTCTGAATTTTTCTTTTGCATTGTCTGGTTCTTTATACCTTGGTCGCATCAGCCATTGGGTCTGGGATTTTGTTGTACAAATGATTAGTGTTTTCTTTTAAATTTTGATTTGTTAAATCTGCTTATCATTGTAGAATAGTTTGTTTGGAAAGTGTGTCCATGGGAACGATCATCACAGTAGAAAAGTTGTTGCAGGCACCAGGATTTGCAAACCAGGATATTTTCCAAGTATCCTGACTTATTTCCGCAAAAGGTAAAACTCTATTCTGGCATCTTCTGATTCAATGAATAATCTCAAAATATAGACTATATTTTCCATTTACATAAAATTCCAGATTAGACTTTCCACATTAACTAACATCAAAGGCAATGGTATGGACGCAGTCATGTAAATAAATCATTCACTCAACTTAGTCAAGCTTGCTTTCCTGAATGGATAAGTATCACATTTTATTGCTTAATTTGAGATTGTTTACAAACTGTTGTGTTATAGTAGCATTCAGTAAGCAACCACTGCATGTGTTGTAGCCTCTAAATATGCTCTTCTTAACATTTTATAACATGCTTGAAATTTTCTATCCTTCAAAACAAAGGGATAGATTTCAGAAACTTCAAGAAATAATGGGAGCTTTTGTGTGTGGCATTATTTAGATGCTTTATTTTCGTGAAAATTTTAATGTGAGTATTTTTGATACTCAATTAGCTCATGTGCTCTTGTACTTATTAACTCATGTACATTGTTCAATAATATTCCAAGGACCAATAGTATAAAACCCAGGGTTTTGGTCCTTTGCTACCGGGTAGTGCACACAGGCTTTGGCAACTACATAGGAGGTGTTTGTTCATGTTGGACATTCCTTAAGGGTTGGATTTCTAAAGAGGAAGTTGCAATTCAGCATACTTGGTGGTCCAAAGGGCATGTTCTAGTGATAGGTTTTGGAAATTTTCCAATATCTGAGGTGGGGAATGCTTTTGTAAGATCTGATCACATATTTGGATCCCTCACAAAAAAATGTCAAGGGATCAGTTTTCTGTTTCATATTTTTCCATTTAGGGCCTGAAATGGCTAGGTCAAATTCGACTTCTATTTGTCTCAGATGGGTGAGTTTTTCTTCTAGAGTTCATAACATTGTCATTGTAGTATGCTGCCCTGGTTTGCCTTGAGTTTTTGTTTGTTTGTTTTGGTTTTTTTTTGCAATGGCTTTGAGATGACAAATAAAGTGCAGATAATAAAGTAACTTGCAGCAAGTAAATAACTCAAGAATATGACAATATTCAGGAATACATATAGCTGAAAATTCCAGATTTTATTTTGGATCTGAAAATACAAATTTCTTCAAATGTAAGAGCAACCCAGGTTATCAACTAACATTACATATCTATTTCAAACATACCCAGAAAATTTGATGGACTTCAATAATTTTTTGTATGTGCAACCAACTCCTGTAAGCTCCCAGAAATGGATGCCACAACTCCAGGACTGTTTAGAAATGGTTAAAAATGATATAAATCTGTTCTCCAACCCTACATGCCCTCAAAACAGCAATAAAATTCCTCCAAACCCTAGCACCCAGCAAGGAATAAGTCTCATGGCCCCCTAGACAGGTACGGCCAGCAAAGGAGGAAAAACAATCAGTCATTTATACGTTTAGAATCAAAGCTCCTATTTTTGTGATGAAGTTTAAGAATGAAATTAAAAAAATTCAACACCCATACTCTTAATATCAGTAGCATTAGCACACCTATAAGGCCCTATTTGTATGGGAAAATCAGTTCCAAAATTTTGTCTTTTCTACAATAGCTACAGCCAATTTATAACTTCTTGCAATATTCCATAAAGATAACCTAATCACTTGGATACCAAAGTAGCTTATATGGATAGCAATCGAATATAAGTGAGGGTGGGAAATTAGATAAACCAATCAGCGCACTCATGAAGAAGCATTCTAGCATCATCAAAAAATGAACAGGATTCTATTTCGCTGAATCTTTGATGATCAACATTAAAAAAACATCATTCACTTTTTTGTAATGTTTCATACATTCCCTATATTCCAACTATGGATATTTTTTGAAGAAGCAGCCATTTACCTAAACTTTATCTAATTCATTGAATGCTTGAGCTTGTACTAATGAGTATACTAAATATGACATCATTTGAAAAGATTTAGTCTCAAAAAAAAATCATTGAGTATGGATGCAATTACTAATAAGGTAACCCCAATCAATGTTTTTTTTCCCTTTGCAAATGAGGCTAATTAGATAGAACATCCAATTTTTGAAAGTACGTTCTTCAACTTGCCCTATCACCTTATTCCGATTAAGCCCTGCCCTTTCTATTTTGGTTAAGCCCTCCTTATAGAGATTTTATGCCATACCCTAAGCAAACCCTTGTTTTTATTACATTCAAATTTTGTATTTAATGTTGTAGATATGGGAGCCCTTGTTTGGGATTCGAAGTCTGACCTTAAGCGAACCCAGGGCCATCCTGAACTTGAACCTGAACCCGTATCTGAACCGTATTTTTGCCATATGCGGACCTATATAGGCGAACCTGATAACATAGTTCATACTTAGTAAACTGTTTCAAAATTGAGCCTCTCAAAAAACATAAAACAAGCAACTATAACATTGTCATAAATTATGCTAACCATTATGCATTGTTTGGTGATTGATAATAAAGATAATAAAATGTGATGATTAACAACCACAAACCCTAGAGCCTATCAATAGATACCATGTGTTGAACGGTGTGACTTCCAACTTCCAAGGGTGTCATTTGGAAATTAAATGAATTAACTCTTCAAAAGAGCCAAAAGCATAATAGAGGAATGCCGATGGAGGTCACATCTTGCAACCAATGATAATGTGAAGAGCGCACAAAAAATACTGAGAGGGGGGGGGGGGTGAATCAGTATTTTCAACTTTTAAAACTCGAAACCATAAGAATCAACAATCAAAATAGTAAGAGAAAACATCAACAAGAACACCAATTTCATGTGGAAAACCCTTTCGGGTAAAAAACCATGACAAACTACTGCTTTTATTAACTTCAAATGGGCACCAACCCAGGAGACTACAATCGCCAGATTACTAGAGTGAGCACCAACTCACTGGAAGTGCCAACTTCGAACAGCTGAAGCACCAACTTCGAATAGCTGAAGCACCAACTCCAGTGTGAGCACCAACTCACTGAAGATTATCAGAACACTACAACTCTGATTTTTGACTCAAAATGCATACATCCAAATGCATATCTTTTCAGACAGAGCATTACCACACTCGGATTACTTCATCAACGATCATGCAACCTGAAATATATATAAATGAAAGGAGACAACATGTACTAATCATGCAGATATAGCCCAACCTTCATAACATATTCATTGCAAGGACACACTTTTCAAATCGGAAAAGACTCCTATCAACACACTGTTTTTAAAAACCATTTGACCCTTACACATTGCAAACAATAATGAATACTGCAGTTACCAGTAGAGGCTCTAGATTGACTTTGCATTACCTGTTTTTCAGTAGCCTAAAAATGTTACTCAATATATCTTAATACCTGTGTTCGATCTGAACTTGAAAAAGCATATCAAAAAACCTGGAAATGGTCATACAAGAATTGCAACCTGGTAAATATCTTTTCTGGGCATATATGAATATTATCGGTACCTTGAACAAGCTACAACACCTCAGAAATCACCACCATTCATCTAAAAGGACTCACGACCCCCAAAGATATACATTGCAGACTCCTCTGCTGGACGTAAACTGTATTAATTTTTGAGTGTCCTCCACATCACATAAGCTACTCCACAAAAGATATATATATCATATCGTTAAGCACAAATTGATAATAGCCACACCGCTCCACTCAGCCCATGCAAAGGATGGTGATCAATTGAATTCTAACAACTACACAGAGAATTGACTAACTTGAAAGAAATGAATGTCAGGTGTTACCAGAAGAATAATGCAACAGATGATTACTCGCCATGATGAAAACTCCTCATGACTTCAGACATCACATTTAAGGTCTCTGTTGCACCCATCTTCACACAGCCCATGCCATAAATAAAGATGGTAGCAATAGCATGATTTAGATAACCGCGTCCTCACAATAAAATACTAACTCATCGAAATGTCCTCCAAAATCAGCGACGGCATCATAGAATGCTCAAATATTTCTATTGTGAATCCGATAAAGTAAGAATAGTTTCAGTCATAGTCACTCCACACGATTCCTTTCAGTCATAGTCACTTCACATGACTCCTTTCAGTAATATCAAAACAATGTATATTCTATTCTTTGCTAGCTTGTGAAAGGCCTTCATTCATTTCACAGAAGCCGTCATCTAGGAAAATAAAGACTCCACGATTAATGCATTTTACCTGTCATGGAGCAATAAGCCGCCCTCAACGAACTGGACAGAGATATTTTAAGTTAACAAGCTGCTGCCACAAATTGATTAAAACTTTACACTTGGAAACATGCCACTTCTGATGATCCGACATTTCAACGCTGACATGGCAACCCTTCCATGGTGGCATCCACTCAACGACTCTAAATATTCTCTCATGCACACAAAAGCCCATTTAATAGAATTCGATGATGTGGCAAATGAGCTTGCCTGGGATGCATTTGACGAAAAAAACTTCCTACGTAATTCTGGCAACAAACTCTTCATTTTCATTTTTGTTGGGAGCTACTTGTCTTAAAGGCAATACTTGATGAATTTGAATGGCATCTCTTTTGGAAAATTCTTCCTCTTCGCCACTATCTTCACATCCCACGAGATTTTCAGGTCCGAACAGTCTCATCTGCTGAAGCTGTAAACAAGAGATCATCATGTGGAACAAACCTCATACAGGTAACCAAATCTCAAAACAACATTTGCTACTGAACTATGTACCTTTGACATCAATGACAAAATATTCAACAAAATGAACATGATCTGTGGCCTTTGATTGAGGACCATGACCAGGGACTGCCAATTGATGATAAGACTTACAAATACTGGTTAATATGCCTTAATATGTTTATGCCAAAAGACATAAATAAAGCATCAATGAAGAAACATGAATTTTCAAATGATTATGTGCCACTAGGAAGGATTAATGAATTAAATTAAAAGAAAGAGTGCAGAGTTGAAATGAAATTTATTTTCAACTCTATTGCAATGAGGGACATTACATGTGGCTAATGTTGTGCATGAGAACATCAATACCAATGATTCTGTAACACCAAAAGTAGAGGAGTCTGTCAATTTTTTGGGTGAAGGATAATGCAGGTGGCATAAAGGGTACTTGGATGCATTTGGTCTATAATTAAACATCAGGTACACTGAGTTTGATTATGCTGCTAATTTATAATTTATTTTAATTAAGTTTAGTTAGTATATTGAAAAGGTATCAACAAAGGTTGCACCTTGATGGTAACCTTACACTCGTAAACAAGTGAACTCATTTCAGTTTAATGAATCAAGCTATATCATTTACTTTCTATTATTGCTGTTTATTTTATATTATTTGTCCTGTTGTTATACTGTTCTCTATACTTTCTGAAGTAAGATGTAAGCACACACTCAGCAGAATGTATGCTATAAACTATAGAAGAAACGTGTAAATATAATCTGCTTCCCAATTCATTAAAAAATTGTTTTGTTGCAATTTTTAACAACTTCAGCTCTTTTGTTGTTAAGAGGGGTCTAGAATAACCTAGAATATTTAATTTACACAAATAGCATCAAGCAAATGCAAGTATAACACCTTTTATGTTTTTTGTGGTATTGACATTAATTCTATATGTAATTGTTAAAATAACATTTTAATTTTATTTCAGGTGTTCAATTTGGAGACATTAAAATGGGCATTTGGTATCCTTTTCTCCCGTTTGGTAAGTTAACCTTATTTCTGTAATCAATTTTGCCTCAAAAGTTGCTCGCTAAATGAAATACATAATAAAGATTTTCGATTAAATACTAGATGTTGTATCGTAATGCAAGCTAACAGTACTTAGTGACCACTTTGAGGTAAAGATAAAAGTCTTTTAAGGTGTGATCCCTTAATAGATTCTGAACCAAGTCTATTATTAAGTGAAGTCCACCAAGCTTGGCTCAAAGCTCTCTTCCAACTCAAATGTCTTCTGATCAATGATAGTCGTTTGCAGGTTTGCATAGCACAGCAGTGGGTTCCTAATACTGAATAACCATTTTATTATGGTTTTCCTTTCAGAATCCTTGGGGTTGGATTCTATAGATAAATTGCTTGTCTATGGTCTTACCAACAAACATAAAGTAGATTCACCACATTAATTTACTGGCAGAAATGAATCATGACTTCCCTTATCATATGCCACATAATTACTTGTGTGTACCAACTCACACTGCATTTGAAGTATTGGATATTTGTTTGAGGTTCCTAATGCCAAAATAATTGTCTTTTGATGACATAAACCCTAAGTTGCTGTTTGGGTTTGGATTTAGGGTTGGGTATGGGTTCAAAGTTTAGGTTTGCAATATAGTAGATATTTTTCCTAGGTTTGGTATGGCTGGGTGTGGCTGCACACATATATACATAAAAAAATGAAAAATAGATAAATATAATATATTAATATACATAAACGATTTTATAATAAAATATAATATATTATATATTTGATTATAATATAGTCTATAATCTATAAAACACCATTCCGCAACAAATTTTTAATATCATTTTTCACAATAGACTAGAAAAAAGTGCATTTTGTTCTCTCATCCTTTGAAGAAACTCAAACGTTTTGTTCAAGGGATGTATGCAATTCTTGTAACATTTGGGTTTGAAGAGCAGAATTTGTAGAAAGAACAATTCACCCTTTGTAATTCAAGTATTGGCTTTCCAAGTGTATTCAGGGTCAGTTGCTAGCTGATAAGTAAGTTGCTAAATCTGTGCATCTTGCTGTCATTCCTGTTGGAATCCTACAACCAATTTGGAGTTGGTAAGAATAAAGCACATAATGTCCTTTGGTGATTGAGTTTTTTAAGAAAGGGTATCTGCCACCACATTCTCTTTTCCCTTTTTGTAGTTCATAATCATAGCCTAATAATTTTGTGACCCTCTTTTGTTGTTCTTGAGACGATACATGTTGTTTGAACTTTGAAGTAGTACTTAAGGCTATGTTGATCTGTTTTTATATAAAAGTGTCTTCTCACAATATATGGCCTCCATTTATTGACAACTTGAAGAATAGCTCACATCTCATAAGTTGATTTAGAAAAAAGATTACTGAGCAAGTGCCTTGCTACTAAATGCCAATGTTTTCCTTTCTAGCATTAATATGGCTCCAATGCCATTGCTTGAAGCATCACTTTTGATGGTAAATAGTTTGGAAAAGTTTTGATAGAGTAAGTACGAGCATAGTGCACATGGCATGCTTGAGGAAATAAAAATCTTCTCTATTGCTTTTGAATAAAAGAATGCATTTTTTTACATAGCAATCAGTGGAATGAAAATTTTCTTATAGTCCTTGACAAATTTCCTATAATAGTCGGTGAGACCTAAGAACTCCTATAGTAGTTGATGAGATCTAAGAACCCCTAAAGATTTTTTGGGAGTTTTGGGTTTGGCCAATTGTTCATGTCTTCAATTTTTCTAGGGTTGACCTTAACTCTTGCTAATGCAATACCCTGAGATACTCTATCTCTATTTGGCTAAATGAACACTTGGAATGCTTTGCACGTAACTAGTTTGCTGAAAGAAGTTGGAGGGTTTGGTCAATGTAAATGAAATGCTCTTCCCATTTCTTGTTAAAGATGAGGATTCCATCAAAGAAGACAAAGATGAATTTCTTGAGAAATGACCAAAGAAATTGGTTCATTAGGTTTGGCATTAGTAAGGCCACACAACATAACCAAAAATTAATAGTGGCCCTCATGAGTTCAAAAGATAGTCTTAGAAATATCCGTTGCGCCCAAGAAGACTTGGTGATATAAAAATAGGGGATCTAGTTTGGAGAAGCAGGTCCCATGCAATTCATCAGGCAACTCACCAATCATAGGAAGAAGGAATTGATCCTTGATAGTGCTTTTGTTTAATTCCCAAAAAATTACCTACAAATGCAACAAACTATCCTTTTTTTGAATAAGGACTATTGGGGAAGAATATAGGTGGACACTAGGCCAAATGACCTCTAATTGTATGAATTCTTGCACTATCTAGTCAACTCTGACTTTTGCACAAAAGAGTATCGTAATGGATAAATACTTAGTGTTGTAATTTGTATTGTCTGGAATTAACTGAATTGAATGATCATTAGAACACTCAAGGGGTAGTCCATGTGGCTCCTCAAATATTGAGGCATGTTTGGCTAGAAGTTCATGCAACTTTGATGATTGATTTGTGACTACTGATTTTTTTTAGATTTTTGACAAGTTCCACAGTGAAAGTGCTTGAATCTTAACACCTTTTGATCATCAAGATCTCGATGTGGGTAGGGTGAGAGCATATGGTGAAATGATACTAATAATATCAAATTATTCTACTTGTTGGTGGGAAGTTGCACAACTTACAGTGCATGTAAATCAAAGATACAGTGCTGATTTTGGCAGCAAGCTTTCTAGAACAAATAAAGAACCAATAGGAAATCTAGTAGAGAATTGCATAGGCTAATATTATGAAGCAATACAAGATTAGTATTGATTCAATGCACCAAATTGATGAAAAGTCACCTTTGATATATATAATAACTAACATAATTTTTTTTTGATATAAATCCAATTATCAAGTCTGAAATTAAGCAAATACTAGATAATAGATAAGTATGGCTAATACAAGAATATATAGAACAACTGATACCAATGCTCTAGTATCAATCAATCCCTTCTTCAACATTATTTACCAAATGATAAATCAAGACTTCCCTAAATTGTTGTACAGTTGTATGGAATAGGTGCTGAATAAACCCAAACGCCTAGTTTTATTAAAGTTGCTGCTAAGACAACAAATTGTACAACACCCGGAACAAAGTGGAATTAATATAACAAGTGGTGGCTAGCTTTAAAAAGGTATGACGCTCCCAAAAGAATTTAAATATGACTTTTAAAAGTGTATGGCCTTCTCATCTTAAATCTTTAAAGATATAAGGGGCCCTCAAATAACTAATTGTTTCACCTTAATATGTATGACAAAAACTAATATTTATTGCCCAACTTGTATGGTAGACAAGGGGCACAAAGTTATCTAAAATATTATAAACTACACCCTCCTTTGTCTTGTATGGTGCTTCCCAAGAAACTATATTAGCCTTCTAAAGATGTACAATAGCTGAGCACACAACAGAATAGGGTACTACTCCACCACAAATGAATAAGTTATATCCTCAATAAGGTACAACCCTCTAATACAAGAAAATAAGTTTCCCAATTTGTATCATTTGAAATGGTAATTGATTGTCATTATCGTTATTCGTTATTTAACAAAGGAGAGGAATACTCATATAATAAATTACAAGATAATGTTTCTAAAAGAAACAATCGTGAACTAAAACACTAAACTAAAAGTTGCTAAAACTAACTAAAGTAAACTAACAACTAAGATGACCATTAAATATTACAATAATACTTTAATACCCTCTCTTAATGGTCATTACTAACTACACCAAGTCTACCCTGAAATTTTACAAATTTATTTGGACTTAGGGACTTGGTGAGAATGTTTGCAGTTTGATCCTCAATTGGAACATACTGAAACATCACAGATCCATCTTCAACAAGCTATTGGATGAAGTGACAATGAAGCTCAACATGCTTGCTTCCCTCGTGGAAGACTGGATTCTTGGCAAGCTTTAGCACCCCTTGGTTGTCACAAAACAAGGGTGAAGGCCTTGTTTGAGACATTTGCATGTCAGCAATTTTGTGACCTTTTTCACACATCGCCCCATTGCAAATGGGGACCCCCTAATTTTTGCTTCGTCTCAAAATTTTGGCTTTGCTTTTCGTTTGTTTTGTTGTTGTCTCCCTTTTCTACTGTCTGTCTTTCCGGGATTGTGCCCGTCATTGAGTTTAAATGTGAATTTGGCCAAGTCTAAGATTAGGGTTTTGAACTCTCTAGCCGATTTAAAATCAAATGAAGTAATCAAGTTGAAATCTAACCTTGGCATTGCTGTCAGTATGCTTCCAGCGGGCTCTCTGCAAGTTTTCATCAAATTCCGAGTACTTACTATTTTTAGTAAGTGTGCAACTGCAGGCAATCTATCAACATTTTTGAGATTCCGACAGTCACACCACATTCTGAGCACATCAGGCTGCTCCCGTGCAAAATTTGAGCTGAAACAAACAACTTTCTATTTTTAGCAGTCCAGCTTCCGGGACAAATTTCAGGGCTTAGACGTAGATTTTTTCTTTGCATGTTTGGATATTCCTTCTGGGTTTTTCGAGACCTTCGCAACAATATAACATGCAGAGCGAGACGACAACTTTCAGAGTTCAGCTTTCGGAGGCTATTATTAGGGTTTGCATGTCAGGGTTTTCTTTGCATGTCGGCATATTCTTTATGGGTTTTTCAAGAGCTACGCAGTGATGTGACATGCAAATGGAGATAACCACTTAGTAAAGAACTTACTAATTTTAGCAGGTGCGTCCCGACAGCCACTTCCCAGCACTTCAAAATCACGAGCTGATTGCAATGCTGCAGAAACGAGGACAAACAGAGATCATTTGATACGCATGCAGAGCAAATTAGGGTTTCCAACTTCGGGGCCTGAAAAGAAGGGTAAAAAGTCAAAATTTTCGAAAACCGGTGTAAACCACCGCGATTAGCATCCTTCAAGCTATCTGCTAGTAAAATTTCAAGTCAAACGGAGCACTTACTATTTATAGTAAGTTAGTTTGGAAATATGCTAAAAATAGCAAATCAGTTGCATGCGCCAATGCCAGCAGTAAGGTCACGTGGTGAGGAGCGCCTCATTCAAATTTTAAGTCAATCAGAGCAGTGGAGCTATCAGAAGCAAGTAGTTGCTATTTATAGTAAATCACCTTCAGAAATGGGCTAAAAATGGCAGGCCAACTAAAAATAGCAGTGTCAACAGGCCAACAAGGTTGTGAGGATCCAGCATTCAAAATTTCAAATCATTCTGAGCTTCAGAGATGCAAGAATTGAAGGACTTACTATAAATAGTAAGGCACAGAGAAGCTGGCAGAGGTCAAGAAAAATGGCTAAGGCATGAATTTCATCCTGCAGCACAGGTGAAATGCGCCCATCTTCAGCTGGAGGTCAAAAATGTTTAAGTCTTGAATTTCATCTTGCGGCTACCCCAAAATGCGCCCAAGTTGATGAGGAAACATCAAGAAATTTTCTAAGTGTTTGTTTCATCCTGTAGCCATAGCTAAATGCGCCCAACTCAAGGTAGTGGCATAAAAAATTCTAAGTATAAAATTCGTCCACCACCCAGGCTAAAATGCGCCCATGCAACAAGAAGGTCAAGGAAAGTCAACAAAGTTTATCCACCTCCTATGCCAAAATGCGCCCATGCAACAAGAAAGTCAAAGGGTCAAGGGGCTTCATCCACCTCACATAGTAAAATGTGCCCATCTCCAAGCATAACATGCATGAAATTTTTCTAAGTATGAAATTCATCCTCCTAGAGGCATCAAATGCGCCCAAAAGAGGGCATGTGGAGACGAAAATGAAGAAGTTGAAGAGTCATATGCTAGGCGTGATTTTATCCTTCATCAAGTATGCTATGTGCCTAAAGTAAAGGTGGTGGAATAAAGTTGATGAGAGAAGATATTGCTAAGTGGTGAATAAAGATGTTAGGCGTGGATTCAAAATATATCCTTCATGATGAATAAATATGCCCAAGGGGATGGAAGTGAAGTAAAATGTGCTAGGTGCCTTCATGAAAATTTTCCAAGTCAAGTTTCCACCACTGGCAAATGAGCGCGGATGAAACAAAATTTTTCTCACAGGCAAGGTGAACAGAGTTGAGTAAAATTTCAGAAGGCAAAATTTTCAAGGTGATCCAAAATTTTTCTAAGGCAAATATTTTCTTCCTTAGAAAATACGCCTAGACCCAAGGTGGTGAAATTTTTCTTGAAGCACAGATGAGTTGCCAGTGATGAAGTCAGGATGCTAGCATTGCAGGATGAATTTAAAAATTTCTCAAGTCAAAGCAACAAGAGGTTCACAGGGATGAAGAAATGAAATAAATTGTTGAAAGTTATTTTTCCAAGGTGCAAAATTCAATAAAATTAGATGAACCCGTTCATTGTGCACCCATGAGTTTGACGCGCTTTGAAGGAAATTTTCTTCTGGGTATTGAAGATTATTGATGAGGAATGGATTTTATGGTCTTCAACAGCTTGCCGAGGTTTCTATGATAAAGATTTCAAATGGGCACCAGGTTGACGAATTTTCCTAAAATTTGAGAAAATTCTCTAAGGCAGGGAAGAAAATATGTTTTCAAGATAAAATATGCCTTGGCGAACGAATTTGAAATTGAGTGCCTAGATAATTTTTGATCAAATTCCTGATGAAAGCATTTTTCTCGAGTCTGAGCTAGATGAAATATCAGAAGTGAAGTACGCCTGGGCAAAAGACAAGATGGGTTGGAAATTTGGCTAAGGCATGAAGAATTTGAACGTGAAGTTGGCTAGTGAAAACGACGAACGCTTGGAAGTTAGAGCATGAAAATCCTGGCAAGTAAGTTGAGTTTATATTATGAAGTGTTCTAATACCCTTCTCCTTGCTTATTTTGTAGGAAGAATGTCGAGACCAAGCGGTGATGACTTAAAGTGATCCAACATGACATTCCAACATTGAAGGAAGAAAGTTGCAAGAAAATGGCTAAGTGTTGAGACCTAGTGACTAAGAAGGAATGTTTTCAAAACTCAAGATGGAGAAAAGAGTGGAAGTTCGAGCAAGGTTGAAGAACAACGTCAAGAAGAAAATCAAGAACAGTGTGAACGCATTTCAAGATTGGAATCTTCTAGAAGGATGATGGGCATTAATGGCTCATTTATTACCCCACTCCTCTTTGTGGCGGTTTTTAGGGCGAATCTTGTTTAGGGCTGAGGTGGCACGATCTAGGCCATCCAGCCGATTGTAATCTGAGCTGTCCGTTGGACTTGGCCAACTATAAAAGGGGGAGTCCCCCTCATTTGTATCTCATTAGACATAGAAGTAGAAGTTAGACAGTAGAGAGTAGAGGACAACTTAGAAGTAGCTTAGTATAGATTGATAGTGTAGTTTGAAGAAGAGGGAAAGTTTTCCCTTTGAAAACTTTGTAAGAAATTGTTGTGAACACTCTCTCAATAAAAGAGTTTTTCATTGATGGTGAATTTCGTCTTTGTTGTGAGTAGCCAGCAAGGTTTCTTCGTCCTTCCGATTCAGATGGTAGCGTAAAATAGTTCAAAGTAGTATAATTTTCATTCCATGCAAGTAGATGTTAGCTGTGAAATGTGGTGTTTGATCTAAGCAACTTCTTCTATCCATACCACTAGTGTATTTGCTGATGGTGAATGCGCCTTGTGTGGTCAACTGGAAACGTTTGGGCCTAACTTCAATCATAGTTTGAATGGTGGTATGCGTCGTTGTGATGGTATCTTCATGTCAAATAGTGGTTTGAACATCTTTAGTCATCTCCCCTGAAGATTGCACCGACTCCATGGAAGCTGTTCGAGGTGAGGCAAAGCGAAGTTTGGTTGAAGTTTGCTGAAGTTGAGCTCCGTATCCCACACTTAGAATAGATTTAGACTCTCTAAACCCTGCAACCATTTCAATTCGGTACTTTCTGGTTAGAATAGGAAACCCGTGCTTCATTGATAAATCTGTTGAATTGTGGAAACCCCCTTCCTCTGCTGTTGAATAATTCCGTAAGTCCCCTTGAAATACCAGCAAATCACATCGAGCCAACTGAGCCTATTCGCACTAAAAGAACCTTGGAGTTGAACGCACGAACTCTCTCACAATCTTAGCGTGCTGGATACTTTGATCAAGAGAGAATAGGGAAGCCATTGGCGACTTTATTCTGCGTTGGTGCGGTCACGACAAACACATCAACAAGCAAGCGTCCTTCGAAGCCACACTACTTCACATGCTGCCTTAATTGTTCCTAGATACTTTGCTTCTATCAAGGAAAGAGTTATTGCCTACTGCTTCTTGCTGGTCCATGTGATTGCACCCATACCAAGGTTGAAAACATACTTAGAAGTGGACTTCCTGTCATCAATTGAACCTGCCCAATTTGAATTTTGTAAAACCAACCAACCTTGGACCTTTGCATCTATTGTATAAAGTGCCAAAGTCAGATGTCCCTTTCACATATCTCAAAACTCGCTTCATGTAATGTCCCCTTCCTAGGCAATACAGTTATTTCAGGGGTTAGCCTATCATTCAGATCCTCGTAGGCTAGCAGATGTGTTTAGAGGATCACTTGAGGCAGTTATCCAACATTTGGGAACATTACTCCAGCAGTTGATTCAGGTTTGGGCCTTAGCAGACACTTTCAGAGTGATTTATAGATACTTGCTATTTATAGTAAGTCAGGTAGGCATGAGTTGCTATTTTTGGCAGGGCACCTGATTCAGTTGGTCAGCTCAGTTTCGACCCGGTTTGATGATTTGATGAGCAAATAGTAAATATTGAGGCATTTGATAATTATTAAAAGTTTATTAATTTGACTTTATAATATAAAGTCACTTTAATGAAAATAATTAAATGTAATTATTTAATGGCAAATTATAATGTATTATTAATACTTTATAATAAGGAGATAAATTAATATTAAATGAGTATTTTAATACTCATTTATAAAAAGGATGCCATTATTTAATTATTATGCCTAAGTCATTAAAGGGCGATTTAATTATATTTTAAATGCTCATTAATTGCCTTTTGAGAAGGGGGTCGACTTTTTGAGAGAAGATATATATTTCTCCAAGACAAATTGAACTCATTATGTTATGATTATTCTAATTTGTCTTTATTTCTCTCTGAGAGCATTGGGGTTTGTGAAACAAGGGTTTCTGTAGATTATCGGGTTTTGAAGAACGTTCTCTCTTCAGAATCAGACATACTGAGACTGTGAGATACCAGTTGAAGCTTGTCAGTTGAGTGGCTTCATTCAGAAGTCATACAGAGCTTATTGTGAAGATTTTTCATCAAGGATTTGGGTCGAACTTATTTATATATATGCTTTCATACACGAGTCTATGTATATGTATTTATATATATGCATGTAAATACATGCTACGTTTTACATTTGTATGAAATGATGAAAAGGTAACCATTCACAAAGCCCAAAGTCTCAACCCAAGCACAATCAACACAATGTCATAAGGGAAGACTCAAAACTCAAATGGATAAACATCACCCAATGCATGCAAAAGTAAACAAGACTCTCTAATGCAAACATGTTGGCTAAGGATGACTTACCTATTACCCACAAATTGACTCAACTCAATCATTCTAATGTGGTGTGTGTTTATGCTCAGATAGTTTACTTTTACTGGTCACCCAACCAAGATCTTCTCCCGAGTGATACTTCCCCTCCCCTTGGAGAAATGAACTTTTACTTGCAACCATTAACACATGCCTACGACAGTTAATTGTTCATAACATATGTAGTATACACAAACATTTCCAAAGTTAGAATAATAATAATTCAATAACCTTCCATTCACATATATGCAGTATTTCACCATGGATAACATCAACTGAGGAAATATCAAATGAGATAACATTCATATTGATAACAAGGTACAAGCATATTCTATTCATCTTTGAAATTCACATTACATTCATATTTACCCTATGTAGTAATAGTAAACAGTAACTTCACAATTGGGATGTAACAAATTTTTTGGATATGTGGGGTATTTCCACCCCAATTTTTCCACCAAACCTCTACAAAAAAAAATATTGAAGAGTTAGAAAACAAAATCAAAAGCTAAGTGAAATAAACTTAAAGACTCCCAATTTTATACCTGGTGGTTGAGTGGTTCTTCCTTGAATAGCTAGCTCTGAAGAAAAGAGTTTACCCTTTCCTTGTAGAGATCCAACTCTTGGACAATGAGGTCTCTCACCTCAACCCTGGGCTCCATCCTCTGAATGCATGTTGTGAGCCCCTCCATAACCTCTCCATTAAGATTGGAGAAGTTTTCCGAGAAGAGAAGTTAGGGTTGAGGAAGAACCCTGCTGCATGGATGGGTTGGTGGAGTTGATTGTTCCACCTCCTATCAACAATCTCCCATATGGGATCAAATTTGAGGCTGTCCCCAATGTAGTAACTTTTGATAGCCTCTTTGGCCCTATCCATGGCCTAATAAATATATCCCATTAGGTTTTGATCCCCATCTACGAAGCAAATGACTTTAACCAAGGGCTCCGACACCTACATTACAAATACAAATAGATTAAAGTTACAAATTTATAATGAAAGACTTAAATTAAAAAAAATAGAATATTCAACTTGAGTTTAATATCAAAGTTTTTAAGTTACCTTCATGATCTCTGAAGCTCTTTGTGCAAATAGGTTGTCGAAGACTATTTTTGCAACTCTATCTCCTTCAGGCTTCCTTGCATAAGTTGAGTCTAGCCATGCTTGACTCACAAACATTTGTTTTAAAGCAATCAAAGAACCCAAAATGCTTTGCAATGTTATTAAAACCGTTGCAAACCTTGTGGCACCCAATCTCACCAACTCCTTCCCTTGCGTATGATCTCTCATCAAACTAAGAACCTGTTGACATGGTTTTTGCAACCGCACCAACACAGAATAAAGTTTCCCAACAGATACTCTATCCTCTCTTGAACAAAGTTTTCTGCATGCTAAGATTGCGAGATAGATCATACATTTAACTCCAAGGTTCCTTTATGCAATAGAATACCCTCAGTTGGCTTGATGTGATTTTGCTGGTATTTCAAGGGGACTTACACAATTGTTCGACAGTTGACAGCAGACAGCGGACTAAGGGCTTTCATGTAATTCGAATGATTTGACAAGTGAGCACAAGTTTCCTAATCCTAACCAGAAATGAATTGAAATTAAATGAGTGTAGGGCCTAAGAAGTTTATGTTCTATCTAAATGCAAGATATGTGGAGTTCGACTTCAGCAGACTTCAACCAGATTTTACCTAGCCTCGCATCGGACAGCTTCAGCAAAATTGGTGCAATCTTCAAAGGAGTAACGAAGAATATTTAGATTATAATTCAACATACATGTACCATCACAACGATGCATACGAACCACAATCGAAGTTAAGTTTGAAATGATTTCCAGTTGACCACGCAAGGAAAACTCACCATCAGCAAGTTGCTAGTGGTATGGATAAAGAGAAGCTACTTCGATCAAACACCACAAATCCACAGTAAACTACTTGCATGAAATGAAAACTGCACTACTTTAAGCTACTTCAAGTTGCTACGTGAATTGGAAGGACGAAGAAGCCTCGACAACTACTCATAACAAAGAAGAAATCACCATCAATGAAAATTCTTTTATTATGAAAGCATTCACGACAACTTCTTACAAAGTATTCAAAGGGAAGACTTTCCTTCCTTTTCAATCTAAACTACTCTACTTTCTACTCTATCAATTTCTCTCTACTCCTCTCTGCTATCCTAACTCTGATCTAATTCTAATGAGATTACAAATGAGGGGGACTCCCCCTTTTATAGATAGCCCAGTCCAACGGACGGCTCAGATTACAATCGGCTGGATGGCCCAGATTGTGCCACCTCAGCCCTAAACAAGATTCACCCTAAAAACCGCCACCAAGAGGGGTGGGGTAATAAATGAGCCATTAATGTCCATCATCCTTCTAGAAGATTCCAACTTTGAAACGCGTTCACACTGTTCTTGATCTTCTTCTTGACGTTGCTCTTCAACTTCGCTCGAGCTTCCATTCTTTGTCACTTGAGTTATATTAAGTCTCAACACTTAGCCATTTTTCACAACTTTTCTTCCTTCGAGGTTGAAATGTATTCGTGGATCACTTAAGTCATCACCGCTTGGTCTCGACGTTTCTCCTGCAAAACAAGCAAGGAGAAGAGCATTAGAACACTTCATAATATAAATTCAACTTACTTACCAGGATTTTCACGCTCTAACTTCCAAGCGTTCATTGTCTTCACTAGCCAACTTCGCGTTCAAATTCTTCATGCCTTAGCCAAATTTCCAACCCATCTTGCATTCTGCCTGGGCATACTTCACTCTGATATTTCATCCAACTCAGGCTCGAGAAAAATGCTTTCATCAGGAATTCGATCAAAAATCACCTAGGCGATCATTTTCAAATTCATCTGCCAAGGCATTTTATCTTCACAAACATTTCTTTCCTTGCCTTAGAAAATTTCTCAAATTTTCCTTAGGAAAACTCATTATTTCAAGTGTCGATCAAATTCTCCATCTTAAACGCCTTGGCAAAGAGCATAGGACCTTGAAATCCACTCCTTGTCGAAGATCTTCAATACCCAGAAGAAAATCTTCCTCAGAACGCATCAAATTCATGGGTATACAACGAACGGGTTCATTTAATTTTCTTGAATTTTGAACCTTGGAAAAATAATCTTCAACAAATTTAATTCTGTTCTTCACATCTGTGAACATTTCTTGTTGATTTGACTTGAAAATATTTTATTCACCTCGCGAAGCAGGCACTCACTGACTTTTCACTGGCAACTTCATTCGTGCTTCTGAAAGATTTCACACTTCCAAGTCCAGGCATGATTTTCCTAAGGAAGAAATTCTTTGTGCCTTAGAAAAATTTTCCCTTAGAAAATTTTATTCATTCTTCAATCCATTCTTCCTGTGGTGAAGAATTTTTTTTTTACGTTTCGACTCAGAAATTTTTTTCTTTTTAAACGCCTTGAGAGGACATATCATGTCATGGGGAATATTTAAATTCCAATGCCCTCTATACTTTTTTTTATCACTTGGCAATTTCCAATGCCTTAGTTATTTTGTTTCATCACCCTGGGCGTACTTAGGGAGTCATGCTGACATTTTCCACCACTTAAAATAGTTTTCAAGGTCTCTTAGGCTTAGGCGCAAATGCCATGTCTTACTTCAAGTTTACACTTAGAAAAATATTCAAACCTCTTCCTCAACCCCTTAGGCGCATATGGAAGCCCTCACTTCAAATTTTCTATACTTAGCATACTTTTCAGCCTTTCCACAAGTCAAAGGCGCATTCAAAAGGGGGGGGCTTCAAATTTCCACGCCTTGGAATCTTCATCTTTACCTTAAAATATTATCACATCCACCAACCTTGCATGGGCGCATTCAAAGGGTAGAGATGGAAGTCAACATTTTTTCCTTTTCTTAGCTTGCATGGCGCATTCAGCTTGTTGAGGAGGGAGGAATCTTTTTCAACGCCTTAGACTTGTGACTCTTAAGCTTCTTCATTTTTGTCCTCACATGCCCTCTCTTGGGCGCATTTGATGCCTCTAGGAGGATGAATTTCATACTTAGAAAATTTCATGCATGTCATGCTTGGAGGTGGGCGCATTTTACTATGTGAGGTGGATGAAGCCTTTGACCCTTTGACTTTCTTGTTAACTCCTCCTTGTTGAGCTTGGGCGCATTTGCTACTTGATGAAGGATGAAGTTTGTTGACTCTTTGACTGGCTATCCTTGGGCGCATTTTGGCATATGTGAAGGACGAATTTTTTTACTTAGCATCTTGCTTGCATGTGAGGGCGCATTTTGCTATGTGTGAAGGATAAACTTTGTTGACCTCCTTGATTTTCTTCGGCGCATTTCCTACTTGATGAAGGATGGGCGCAAATGGAGGGTGGTGGAGGATGAGTTCTTGCCTTAGAAATTTTCTTGGTCATCTTCTTAGAGTGGGCGCATTTCAACATGGGAGGTGGATGAAACTTGTGCCTTAGAAAATTTGTATGCTTCTTCATCAAGCAAGGCGCATTCTGCCTAGGCTGGAGGATATTCCTCATACTTAAATTTTTTTTAACTTTCACTAGCTTTTCCTTGGGCGCATTTTAGCTAGGCAGGAGGATAAAGATCAACACTTAGAAAATTTTTCTGACTCCAGCTGAAGGTGGGCGCATTTTCTTGGTGGTGCAGGATGAAGTTCCAGACTTAGTCACTTTTTCTTCGTCCTTGCCAGCTTCTTCATGCCTTACTATAAATAGTAAGCTTTTTAATTCTCACACTTCGGAAGCTCAGATTGCCTTGAAATTTTGAACATTGGGTCTTTCACGACTTCATTGGCCTGTTGACACTGCCATTTCGGGTTGTCCTGCTATTTTTAGCCCATTTCTGAAGGTGGTTTGCTATTTATAGTAACTGCCTGCTTCTGATACCTCCACAACTCCGTTTGACTTGAAATTCGAATGATGCGCTCCTCACCACGTGACCTGCCTGCTGACATCGGCGCCTGTTGCTGACCTGCTATTTTTAGCCTGTTTCCAAAATGACTTACTATAAATAGTAAGTGCCCCGTTTGCCCTCAAATTTTACCGGTGGACAGCTTGAATGATGCTAATTGCGGTGGTATACACCGGTTTTTTGAAAATTTTGACATTTTACCCCCCATTTTGGGTCCCGAAGCTGGAAACCCTAATTTGACTTGCATGTATATCAAACGACCTCCGTTTGTTCTCGTTTCTGTTGCATAGCGATCAATTTATGATTCTGAAGTGTTGGGAGGCGGTTGCCGGGATGCATCTGCTAAAAATAGTAAGTTCCTGAATAAGTGATTATCTTGCTTTGCATGTCACACCACTGCGTAGGTCTCAAAAAACCCAGAAAGAATCACCTGACATGCAGAGAAAACCCTGACATGCAAACCCTAAAAATAGCCTTCGAAGGCTGAACTCTAAAATTCGTTATCTCACTTTGCATGTTATATTGTCGCAAAGGTCTCAGAAAACCTAGAAAGAATCTCCAGACATGCACTGAAAAACTCTGCATATAAGCCCTGAAATCTGCTCTGGAAGCTGAACGGCTAAAAATAGTAAGTGGTTTGTTTTCACTCAAATTTTTCCAGTGAGCAGCTTGATGTATTCTGGATGTGGTGTGATGATCGAAACTCCAGGAATGTTGACGGAATGCCCTGAACTACACACTTACTAAAAATAGTAAGTTGTCAGAATTTGATGAAATTTCAGTGAGAGTCTATTGGTAGCATACTGAGAGCAATGTTAATCTCTGTTTTCAATTTGTTCACCTCATTTGACCTCAAATTGGCAAGGAAGTTCAAAACCCTAATTTTCAGACTTGGCCAAAATTCATGTTTAAGCTCAATGGCGGAGACATCCCCAGAAGGCAAACATCAGAAAAGAGACAGAGAGAGAGAAACCAAAGCCAAAAGACCAGAATGGAGCAAAAATTAGGGGTCCCCATCTTGAATGGGGCAATGTGTGAAAAGGTCACAACAGAACCCAAGGGTGATTGTAGATAAATTTTGTGATGCTCCTTGCATCATATGCTTGCATATTCTTTCCACATACATACCTTTCATAAAACTCTCTCCACTTTGCTCCAAAATCTTCTTTATCTTTGCATGAAACTCTCTTCACAAATCTGTATAAATACCTCTTCATAAGTCTGCCATAAATACTTCTAAATCTGACATAAATTTGATTGCAAATTTCCCATATGATTTCTTACAATCTCTTCATCTAATCTGTAATTAAACTATTTATAATTGTTCTTCATCTGTACTTGATTGTTTTCACTTCATACCATACAAATCTAATTCTAAATGATGTAGTTCTTTTCTTCACAAGTCTGATCACAATAAGGTAATATCCTTCTCTTTACAAATTTTATCTCAAATGATGTAGTGCTTACCTTTATATTTCTTCCTTAATGTTTGCTCTAATTTCCCTTACAAATCTGTTCTCATATTATGCATTATATATTCTTTTTTACTTTTCTCACCTTCTTCACTTGAACGATTTGCCTTTATATCTGCATATTCTCTTCTTTTACATCAGCATACTCATACTCATATACCTGCTAGTGTATATTTAAATTCACACCTCACTCACTCTTTCAACTTTCAAATTTCAATCTCCTTTTATATGTATTATGCCTTCAAGAAGAGAGGCAACCCTTCAAAATAGACACAACTATTTAAGATATGTATTGCAAAGGAGACAACTCTTATGAACACACGTTTTCAAAAATGAAATCCCTGCCCTCTCTAAGAATTGCTGCACTACTTAATATACTCATATGCATCATATACTAAGTATTGTCGCTACCTTTGTTTGTTATCAATATAATCACTGCTAGATGTTAATCACTCCTTTTAGTGCTGCCTTTTCATTAATTGCTGCCCAAGAATAATGATATTAATCGCTGCTTAGAATCACTGCTGCTTTTCATAACTTTTGTCTTTTTCCTTATTTTGTCTTATGTGACTTTGTTTTTTTATGCAGCCTTTAATAGTTTTTAATAGCTTCCTTTTAATCTGTTCCCTTCCTAATTTTAATCGCTGTCATTATATTTGGATATGATCACTGCACTTATATAATGATCACTTCATGTATTTCAATATTAATTGATATATCTTTCTTTGACACCAAGGGTCATTGGCCAGCATATACAATGGTTGCCATTCAATCTATTAATTTTACTGTATGTAACATCTGGCTTATCATTGCCATACATTAATTTATTGTGATATTCATTTCCCTTTGACATCAATGATAATCTTGACATTTGATCTTGACTATTTTGACATCAATGACAACTTCTTGGACCAACGATGACATTAATGATAATCAATCTTGTCTATCTGTTTCAACATCAATGACAATCTTTGCAACAATCTTGACTAATCATCTTTGACATCAGTGACAACATTTCCAACATACATTATTACAACTTCATGTAATGCGTGTGGGATAAATCCACAATGTAATACTAATGAATTAATAATTTATGATTGGTCGAATGCTTAGAATAGTAAAAGGTTAGGGTGTAAATGTCTTAACACAATCTTGTGGTTGTGTGGCATCAGATATTGAGGTAAGACTGTTGTATGGCCATGTATGCTTGGGATGATCTTGAATTGGTGATGAAGATGACATGTGGCACAAAGCACTGGTATTGTATTATGAGATGATCCATGCGCTGAATCCTCCTTGATCATGATTAGTCTAGTATGAATTGAAGTTACCATAAAACTAGATGTTGTGGACGGGCATTCCTTGATGGTCAATTTAGGAATCACTAATTTTGGACAGTAATCAATATGTTTCCACCATCCAACTGTAAATCAATATTGCAGTAAGTCTAACTCAAATAACTATTCAAAGTACATTTTATTGTTTCATTCTTATTACATATTCACTTTTTCTACTGTTTTTTATGGTGTTCACTAGTCCATCCGTTATTGAACTATTGGCTAATCCTTGCTACCCTTCCTCATAAAATTGTTGGCCACATGTCTTGAGCATCATTGAAATCATTCACAATAATGTAGGCCTACAACTTATACCTCTGTCCATGGGATTATTGGCTAATTGTTCATTTATCGCTGCTACCATCCCTCTTGGAACTGATGGTTATATTTCATTCAGCCATGTCAACATCCACAAGACGGTAGGATTGTTCAAATTTCAAGCATGCCCTTATCAATTGGAAGGGTAGCTCATCAATCACTGCACCATCCACGAGCCTGCCATCTATTCAATCATGCCATTTTTGAGGATTTTCCTAGTAGGAATTACATGTTTGTTGAAATTAGTCATCCATAAATATTATTAAATTATACCAATTTCTTTGTATAGGTATATAACATTAAAGTTTCACATACTTAATTTGACATATTTTTGTGTAATTTTATTTGATTCAAGTAAGACAATAATTTTACCAAATCTTTTAGTAAGTGCATAAGATCATCATGTTTGTGGTCATGCAGGTTCGTTTACCATCAATGGACAATCAAGTTGCATTAATTCCATGGGCAGACATGCTTAATCATAGCTCAGAGGTATATTGATCCTGGTTGTAATCTGATTTCTTTCAATTAAAAGCTCCAACCCTATGCAAGGAAGGATATTGATTCTTAGATGTTTTACCTTTTTATTTGCAGTAGGAAATTGTTATGAGATCTTAGTGGTTCCATTCTTCAGGTAGACACATACTTGGACTTTGATTCATCATCGAAGGGGATTGTTTTTGCTGCTGACAGAGCATATCAGCCAAGGGAACAAGTTAGTAACACAAAAAGTTTCATCTTTTGAAACAATAAAATCATGCATTGTGTAAAATTTATGAAGCAAATATTTTAACAAGAATATAAACACAAACTGTTTATGCTATAAGAAATCCTAGATTAGAAGCAATATTAGTTGAACTAATTTTAAGCCATAAAATCTTTTTCCAACACATATTAATGATTAGATGCTAAGCTATACAAAACTTGGAAATGAGTACAGTTTCCAAAATGAAATGCTGTCAGGAATGCAACACCCAAATTCTCTTGGAAATGTGAAAACACCATGTTAACCAATTTTGAAAGTTTATAAAAGTATTAGAATTTTCAAAATATATGCATATGCTAACAAATGACAATCCAGACTTTAAGCCTTAATTGGTTCAATAGATCAGAACAATGATACTACTGCATTGAAGTACAGATTTTTCTGAATGGCAATTACATCATTTACTGCTACTGAATTTTCAGTTAGCGTCAAATTTTGTACAAACAATTACACAAGGCCTGGCTAGTATATCAGCCTCAAAAAATGAATGTTTTACTTATGCATAGGCATGACATCAGCAGAGGAGTGGTTTAACATTTGTTTTGCAAGTATGGTGATTTTTTGTTGGGTGCATTTGGGAACTTTTAAAATAAAAAATCATCAATATATGGTAGGGGAGGATGCACTATTTTGGGATGGATGCATTCCCATATGAGGAACTGTAATGTCCCCTTCTTGGACTTAGGTGTTCGAGGAAGACCTTTTAGCCTATTTTATTCCTATAGGCTAATTCAGGGAATTGGAAAGGGAATAATTTAATTAAATTAATTAAGTTGTCTTAAATCATTGTTGCAGGCAACTTGTCTTTAATTAATTTTTATAAAGTGACTTAAGTCAAGTCCAAAAAGAAAAAATAATATAAAGTCATTTTATGTGGGCCCAAAGGATTATTATTTTAATAAAAGATGAATTTAAAATATAACTTCCGGAAAGTTCCATCGGAGGTTATAAAAAGAGAATGAAGGAGCTCATTTACATATCTTTTGATCATTTTTCATATTTCTTATTGTGAAAGTTTGGACTACATGTTCAACTTGAAACCCTAGGACGAAAACCCTAAGGGTATTTGGCTTTAGAGAAGTGATTTCTTCCAAGTCAAATTGGAGGTGGATTCACACAGGATTCATAGTTTTGTGAAAATTGAAGATTTGGAGATATAGATTGCAATATTATTCAGATTCAAAGAGGATTTACAGGTAACAAATTTATAAAGGTTTTGCAAGCAAATATAACTTTGTTAGTGCTTTGTGTGAAATGGAAGATAAAAATAAAATATTGTAGTGCTGTGTGTGCCTATGGAAGAGTGTCATAAAAACTAGATTTTTATTAGCTGGGATTTCAACCCAGTCGTACCACTTCAAAGCCCCCAAAGTGTAATGTCCCTTGCCAATGATGATGGTAATTTTTCCAAATACTCTTAAGTTGACATATTTGACTGATCAGTTAAGCACATGCAACTGTTTATGAAAAATGATTACTGAACATATAGTATAGTAGATAAATTGTTGTCATCACATAATCATATATTAACTGAAAACATCGTTGAGTTCTTCATTAACAGTATATATAAGTTTGGCAAATCATGACTTGGTGACTGAGATAAAGAACAGCAGCTAAGACACTCTTCCTTGAACATAAATATTGACTGGTTATTTATTTATTTCTGCCCAGAAATATGGTTCAGGCTTACAATGTCTCAGAAGAGTTCACAGAGATTACATCCAAGGTGTCACAGCCAACTTATATCAAAACTAAGCATGAGAATGACTGATTAATCTCAATACAGTCTTTTATCAGACCATTACAACTCAGAGAACAGTGTACTAGATCAACAAGACACCTCATACCATTTGACAGACCTCAATACATAATTTTGAACAATCTTGGCATAAATAACAACTCAATGCATGCTGAGTTCAGTCACTATGAATGGTTGGCAAGAATTTACAATGCACAGTTTACACACAGCAGAAGTATCACTCTGATTTCTGATTACCAGCACTAGCAGACCTCTTCAACAAGGTATTCTGAAGGTAAAGAGGGACCACAAACCCAGTACAATAGATGCACTAAACAAGTTGCACCATAGTCTAAATATAATGATAGCAAATACCAATGGATACTTCACATGAATAGACTGACAGTAAAGGAAACCTGCCCCATGTACAGAGTTCTGATTTTTGAGATGGTAATCACAATAACAAGCACAAAATGATCGAATTACCCAAACCTGGAAGTGTTCACTGGTCTGATACATAGTACATACACAGCAGGATGGGGTACGCCCCGAGACTCCAATGAATAGCACGTGTAGCAGGAATGGAGCTCCAAATACATTCAAACACCACAAGCAGGTTCAATACTTCAAGAGTAAGCACGAAAGGCAGTGAATCCAAAGAATAGAGGGGCGCATGGATCCCAGAAGTTCACGCCATGTCTTGAGATATGAAGTCGACCCTCATATATTCATCTGCAGCTCTCTATATGCCACGATTTGCTGAGCATAAACCCGTCTAGGTATTTCCTTGGTCTGCAAACATTGATATCCACGTCTTGGCCCCAAACCCTTCTCAAACTTCCCAATTGCTACTGTAATGTCCCCTTCTAGCTAGATATCAGTAAGTAGTGGGATTAGCCTATCAGTTGACTCTCGTAGGCTAATGGGATTGGATAGAGGGTCTTTTGTGGCAGAAACTTGGTCATTTGATGGTCTTATTCTTCACCAAAGATCAGGGAGGTTCAGGTTTGCCCTTTGCAGAGGATTCAGGGCTCAGTTTCTCATACTTACTATTTATAGTAAGTCATTCATCTAGGGTTACTATTTATAGCAGGGCGCCTGATTGAGATATATTGGCAGTGTCGATTCCAAAATTCAGTTGGTTTGGTGAAATAAGGAGTTTTGCCTAAGTTATAACCTTTAATTATTATTAAAGGCAACTTTAATAATAATTAATATTTTAATATTATATTATAACGTTATATTTGCACTTTATGTCTTGAGGGTCCATTCATCATTAAAAAGGGGGCCATTTTAATTAATTATTTGAGCGCCAATTTCAAGGATATATTTTAATGTTCCAAAGTGCAAATATTATATTATTTTAAATGATAAAAAATGCAAAGGAGGGAATCAAACATTTTGAAGAAGTATATAAGACAAACCAAGAAAGGTCGACTCATCCATTGTGCATATGATAACTTTATTTCATGACTTCTATTGGTATTTGGAGAAGAGAAATGAGGGTTTCTGCATTTTCCGGAGCTTTTTGGCATTGGAGAGTGTAGCTTCTTCAGTGTATTAGCATTTTGAGGTTGTGAGACTTTCAGCTGAAGATTGCTTAATTATTGGCTTCATCCAGGAGTCAAGTTTGAGCAGATTGGAGAAACATTTCAAAGGGTTTCAAGCATCTTTATCATTGAGAAGGGCGAATATCTTAAGAGCCGCATTGTTCATTGCTGGAAATACATTCTCAAGGCTGTACCATCTGTTATCCTTGCAGCCGTACCATTTGTGGAGAGAGGTGTGTTCTTTCTAGGGCAAAATGCCTATGCTTTGGAGGTTTTCCCTTCACTACCTTGGCCGCCTATCTTAGTGAGACTCTTTGGCATGGGTTTTGAGGAGGAGACTTCAACATTTACAGCAGATCGATCCCTTTATCTGATTCAGACATGGCTGCCAGCAACTCTAGATTTTGATGTTATTCTCTTTCTTGCATTCCGGGTATGCTCGTTGTAAGGGCTTTCAAAGATTATCAATAAATAAAATGTCTTTGCTGCAGTTGATATCTCAGTAGTTTAGTATTTCATTTCATAGTTCTTGTTATGCCTGGCGTTTATTTCAAAAAATACAAAAAAAGCAAATATATTACAAAAACACAAAAAAAATCATAAAACCAAAGCAAGACAAAAAATAGAAGACAGAGGCTCTCATTGAGAAGTTCAGGAAAATACAGTTGGGGAGAACTTAGGGTTCTTACAGCTACGCACAGGTCTGAGCATAGATTTATCTAATGTCACAACGCCATTCCCTATAGATAAACTCCAAGTAATGGCATCCAAACCAGAATGGTGTTGCACCTCAATCTCGAACCCTTGTCACAAACTCCAGCCACAAATCAAACTGAAATCACTGATCATCTCAAATTTACAATAATAATAACCTCAAAGATAAATATGAATATTATTCAAAATCCTTCACAGACAATCCAGGAAGATAAATCACTATTCGAGTTATTGTAGCGCACCGTAGCGTCACTGTAGCAGTAGGATAAAAAACTCCTGATTTTGCATTAAAACCTCAAACTTAAATAGGAATATTATTCCAAACCCTTAATTGAATCCTTTGAAACTTAGCTTCTTAGACAATCAGATTTCAAACCTCAATCCTCAAATTTGGTCGTTGAAAGTGACCAAATTTGCAATGAAACACTTGCAGAAACCCTAAATGGATTCCTCAGCAATCTCTAGCTAGGGTAGATAGTTTCACTACCTAAAGTGGTGCCCTAGGGTCTTCAAGCCCACGGACAAGGAAGCTTCAGGAAAGCTCTCCAAATGAAAAGTGAGAAAAATAAACCAAGCATGAGAGAAATGAGCTCCTTTTTGCCTTTTTAAAGAATTGCTTGTTCTTCTAGAAATATCTAAAAATAATCTTCACCAAGCTTCTAGAAGAATATTTTAATATTTCCAAAAGTAACATTATAATATTTTATTTTCACTGAAGTCACTTTTAAAATATTAAATAAGTGACTTTATAATATTTCATTTTATTTTAATTAAAATAATCAATTAAAGTCGTCCTTTTGAAATATTATTAATTTTTATACAACTTAATCAATTAAATTAATTAAGTCACTTTACCACAAATCTAGGGACATGTTGTGACCTTTTCACACATCGCCCCATTGCAAATGGGGACCCCCAGTAGTTTGCTAGTTTTTAGGGTTTTGTCTCCGCGCAATGGTTCCATGAGGTCACTTCTTTCAGAGTTTCAAGTCAGTCTTTTTGAGAATCATCCGAGCCAAGTCAATAATCCATGCTTGAATCAATGCATAAACGTCATAGAAGTGCTCAGAAGGCTCGAGAGACGAGGATCGCCTGTGCTTTGGGCCAATTCTGACACTTCCTATTTTTTAGGGAATCTGCTTTTTTGCTTTTTCGTTTTTTTTATTTTTGGCATTTTTGGACCAAACGGGGTTCCCTATTTTTTAGGGATTTTGCTTTTTCTATTTTTAGAAATTTCTATTTTTAGAAAGTCAACCCTGGTCAACGAGTCAACTTTCCATCTTTAGATCCAAAAATCAAACAAAAAATTGAAAAAGTCATTGAAAAATCAAAGTGAAAATAAAAAAATCAAGCAAAAAAATCAGGAAAAGCATGGAAAAAATCAGTCAAAAATATGAGAAAATCAACCCAAAAGCATGGAAAAATCTGGAAAAATCATTGAAAATCAGTAAAAAATCATGAGAGAAATCACCAAAAATCAACCAAAGCGCATGAAATCTGTGATAAATTTTTCCTTAGTCTAATATAAAATTGTAATGTCCCCTTTTCAAATGTGATCGTTTCAGTTGACCGTTGGCCTATTCCGGAGACCCGTAGGCTACTCGGATGGTGAAATTAGGGTTTCCTAATTTTGAGGAGGTTGTTGCTTGAAGTTTGGAGATTGGATTGCGGATTCTTTCTGGGTTTTCAGAGAGCTTCGCAGTGGTATGGTCAGTTTGTCGTTTCGAGCAACTTGATGAATTTACTATTTTTAGTAAATTCTATTTTTGGCAGTAGACATGTTGGGTTCAGTTCAGTTGCTCTTCTTCTTCAGTTGGTTCAGCTGGCACTTCTATTTTTGGCCCTTGGGTGCATTTTCTTGGAGAGATAAGTATTTTCACATTATAATATTATATTTTAATATTATAACACCCCCTTGCCTAGCATGACAACTTTATGTTGTTTTTAAAAAGGGGACTTAATGGGTCTATGCTTCATTGAGAGATAAATTATATTTTTAAGTCAAATATTGGGCTAAATGAAATGGACGCCTACTTGAGGAGTTTGACTTTTATAAAAAGGTGAAATATTTCAATAAGGGAAAAAGGACGCCATCTTTTGGAGGGAAATGTTGAATTCAAAATTAGGGTTTTGGGCGCCCTTCTTGAAGCTTCTAGAAGGCTCTCTTCATATCTTTATATTCAGGCCTCAGCTCTTCATTTGGGATCTTTTGTCTACTACATCGTTATGCTGCTGAATTGTCTTCAGGCACTCGCTTCGAGGAAAGCACACCTCCTAGCATTGGCTCATCTTCTTGCTTGAAAGATAGCAACTAGTTGAGAGGATAGTTTGTAATAGGCTCTCTAACTTATTGTAAGCTGAACAGTAGTACTGTCAGCAATTCTCTCTTCTCATCTTTGAATTTATATGTACTTCCCACTGAATAAGTGGAAGAGGCTGGCTTGCCGCCTATTTACTTTCAGTTAAGTAGTTTAGGGACCCTCTGACCATATGCTCGCCATCACTCGGCGCCATTCTTGGTTAGGGTTACTTTCTGTTCATCATGCATTGATCCTCTGACCATATGCTCGTCTGCACAGGCGCATTCTTGGTTAGAGTTCCCTTCAGTTTGCATCTGCATTAGACCCTCTGACCAATGCTCACACCTTTCCCACATCGGGATCCTGGTGTACATTTTGGTTAGAGTTACTTTCCGCATCGTTTTGGTTTAGAGCTAACCTTAACGGGTGCGTGTTGAATTGAAATTTGCATTGCAAAAAACAAAAAAAATTGTCCGGTTCATTACAAAAATTCGCCATCAAGAGAATATTTAGCCATTAATAAAGTTGGCCCTTAAAATGAGGGACATGGCACAAGAGTGATGAAGTCCGCCTTGCCTTAGTCAAAAAAATGGCATGAAGTTTTAAGAGGTCGGCCCTTAAAATGAGGGACATGGCAGAAGAATGATGAAGTCCGCCTTTGCCTTGGTAAGGAGAGGGCATGAAGTTGAAGAGGTCGGCCCTACATTTAAGGGACATGGCATAGAGGTGAGGAAGTCCGCCCTTGCCTTGGTTGAAAAATGGCAAGCCTCCTGAGAAGTCCGCCCAAGCCTTGAAGAAAGATGGCAAGGCATGGCATAGAGGTCGGCCCTTAAAATAAGGGACTTGGCAAGACCTTCCTGTTGATGTGTTTTTCGTGACCGCACCAGCAGAATAAAGTCGCCAATGGCTACCCTATCCTCTCTTGATCAAAGTATCCAGCACGCTAAGATTGCGAGAGTGCGTTCAACTCCAAGGTTCTTTAGTGCGAATAGGCTCAGTTGGCTCGATGTGATTTGCTGGTATTTCAAGGGGACTTACGGAATTGTTCGGCGGAGAAAGGAATTCAAATGCTCAAAGATTTGTCTATGAAGCGCGGGTTTCCTATTCTAACCAGAAAGTACTAATTGAAATGGTGCAGGGTTTAGAGAGCTCTAATCTACTCTAAGGCGTGGACATGGCGATCAATTCTCACAAGCTTCAACCAGGCTCTGCTTTGCCTCGCTTCGGACAGCCTCCACAGAACCGGTGCAATCTTCAAAGGAGTAGCTCAAGGTGTTCAAATCACAACTTAGCATGAAAATACCATCACAACGATGCATACAAACATACAAATCATGATCGAAGTTAAGTGCAGCGATATTCGAGTTGACCACACAAGGCATTCACCATCGAACACACTAGTGGTATGGATAGGCGAAGTTTGCTCAAATTGAAGACCACATTCCACAATTACTATCTACTGCTTGCATGAAATGAAACTTATTCTACTTTAAGTCACTACTCGAATCAGAAGGACGAAGAAACCTTGCTAGCTACTCACAACAAAGACAAAATTCATCATCAATGAAAATTCTTTTATTGGGAGAGTGTTCACAACAATTTCTTACAAAGTTTTAAGGAAAAACTTTCCTTCTTCTTCAACTACTCTATCAATCTATACTAAGCTACTTCTAATTTGTCTCTCTATTCTAACTTCTACTCTAATTCTACTGTCTCATGAAGGTACAAATGAGGGGGACTCCCCCTTTATATAGCTGGCCAAGTCCAGTGGATGGCTCAGATTACAATCGACTGGATGGCCCAGATTGTGCCACCTCAGCCCTAAACAAGATTCGCCCTAAAAACCGCCACTAAGAGGAGTGGGGTAATAAATGAGCAATTAATGGCCACCATCTTCTAGAAGATTCCCGTTTGTAGACGTGTTCACACTGTTCTCGATCTTCTTCTTGACGTTGTTCTTCAACTTCTTCTTGAGTTATACTAAGTCTCAACACTTAGCCATTTTTTGCAACTTTTCTTCCTTCGAGGTTGAAATGTCATCTTGAACCACTTAAGTCATCACCGCTTGGTCTCGACGTTCCTCCTGCAAAACAATCAAGGAGAAGAGCATTAGAACACTTCATAATATAAATTCACTTTACTTACCTGATTTTCACACTCTAACTTCCAAGTGTTCATCGTTTTTCCTTAGCCAACTTTGCTTTCTTCATGATTTTCCAACATCTTGACTTCAACTGTATTCCCTTTACTTTTCCAGCTGAGGTGTTCGCAATTTTGATCTCGTTCATCTCTGGCTCAGGAAAATTATCTTCACGAAGAACTTGAGCAAATTCACCTAGGCAGTTCCTTTCAAATTCATCGTCTGGAGTATTTTACCTTGAAAACACATTTTCTTCACTTTGCCTTAGAAAATTTTCAAATTTTCCCTTAGGAAAACTCATCAATTCGGTGCCCATCAAAATCTTTATCCTGAAAGCTTTGGCAAAGTGTGAAAGGCTTTGAAATCAACTCCCTGTCGAGGATCCTCAATACCCAGAAGAAAATTTTCTTCAGAACGCGTCGAATCCATGGGTACACAACGAACAGGTTCATTTAATTTTTTGAATTTTGGACCTTAGAAAAATAATTTTCATCAAATTTAATTCATTTCTTCAACCCCCTGAGAATTCTTTTCTTGCTCCGACTCGAAATTTTTTATCAACCCCGTGAAGCTGGCATTCACTGACTTCATCTCTGGCAATTTCATCCAAATTTCATACTTCCAAGTCCAGGCGTGATTTTCCCCTAAGGAAGGAATTTAAACTTCATCATTTCATGTCCCAGTCTAGGCGCCATCAAGGGTCTAACTTTCAATTTTATACTATCCAGCCACAATAATCTCAACACATCCTCCTTTTTAGTCCAGGCGCCTTTAAGTCTTCATGCCTTCACTTTACCTTAGAAAAATTTCAAATCCTCCTCTTTCAAGTTTGGGCACATTTACCCAGGCAAGCATCTAGTTTCATTTCCTTAGAAGAATTTTCAAGTCCCACTTAATCTTGGGCGCATATAGAGGTCTCAGCTGTCACTTTTCACCATTTAGAAATATCTTTGATCACTCACCTTGATGCTTTGGGTGCATATACTACCCTGGACTTCCATTTTCCATCACTTAGAAATTTTGCTAACCTTTTCTCCAGCCTCTCCACAAGTCAAGGCGCATTCAAGGTCTTCAACTTTTAATTTAGAACACTTAGAAACTTTTACCACCACTCCTCCGCCTCAAGGGCGCATTTGGCTAGTCAAACTTCCACTTTGAAACACTTAGAATATTCTCAGGCCACCTTCCCAATCTTGGGCGCATTTCATAGGGGGAGCTTCTATTTTCTCACACTTAGAAAAATCTTCAACTCATCCTCTTTGCTGGGCGCAAATCCATGGGATGCACTTCCAATATTTATGCCTTAGAAACTTTTAACCACCCTTTCTTAAGCTGGGCGCATATGAATGTGTGAGGTTTCAAATTAGACATTTAGAAAGATTTTACCTCCCACTTAGCCTCAAGGGCGCATTCTAGACCTTGTGCTTCAACTTTAAGCACTTAGAATATTTTCAATCACTTCTTCCATGATGGCGCATTTGGAGGGGTGAGGTTTCAATTTGAAACACTTAGAAAATTTTATCACCATTCTCACCATTTAAGACGCCTAGGAGGGGGCCCACTTCAAATTTTAAACACTTAAAATATTCTTTGAACTCCTCATGCAGGGCAAGCTGCCTTTGAGGGTACCTACTTCAAATTTAAAGCACTTAAAATATTCTTTGAACTCCTCATGCAGGGCAAGGCGCCTTTGAGGGCCTAAGCTTCCAATTTCTTATACTTAGAATATTTTTCAAGCTCTTCAAGCTTGAGGGCGCAAATGGCAGGGTCTACTTTCAATTTCCATACTTAAACTTTTCAACACTTGGCCTCCTTAGCTCCTGGGCGCATTTGGCAAGGGCAACTTCCAGTTTCGTGACTTAGAAAATTTCTTTGCACAGCCACCTTGTGATGGGCGCATTTCACAGGCCCTTCCTCCAATTTCAAGGACTTAGAATATTTTAAGTTCTCTCTTCAACTTGGTGGGCGCATTTCAGCCATGGAGCTTCCAGTTTTTTACACTTAGAAAAATTTCCTCATGGCATCTTTTCAAACTTGGGCGCATTTTGCCCTTGGAGCTTCAAATTTACTTGCCTTAGGAAATTTCTTGCCTACTCTTCTGGCAAAGGCGCAAATCATAGCTTGAGCTTTCAATTTCTCAGACTTGGAAAATTTCAAGGCACGTCTCTTCAAGCTTGAGGGCGCATTTAGGAGGGTGAACACTTAATTTTCAAATACTTAGAAAATTTCCACTTTCATCCTCTCCACTTAGCTTGGGGCGCATTTTGACTTGTGAGCTTCAAATTTACTTGCCTTAGGAAATTTCTTGCCTCATCTTCAGCTTCTCAAGGTGCATTTGGCCTGTGAACTTCAAATTTCAAGTGCTTTGAGAATTTCCACCAGCCTTTAGCTTTTAAAGGTGCTTTTCACTGGTTGGACTTGAAAATTTATCAATTTCAGTGAATTTTATGCCATTTGTCAAATTTAGAGTGACTTGATCGTGCTTGCCCCAATTTGCTATTTTTAGAAAGTTTGTCAATTTTGCACTTCAAGCTAATTTCAAGCTCCAAAAGGCTGGATTTTGCTTTGTTTTGAATCTCGGGATGCATTTGTGCTGTTGATACCTGATATCTGTCTGTACCTGCGATTTTTAGCAACTTGCTAAAAATAGCAATTGCTCAGAATGCCTTCAAATTTTGCGTGCCGATTCCCTGAAGGGTTGTGATCACAGTTGGATGTTGCATCTGCATGGTTGTCGTGCTCTGCCCTTGAATTTAGGAAACCCTAATTCCTCTGTACCAACCTGCTAAAAATAGTAAGTGTCCGATTTTCCATCCTCTGCAACTCCGTTTGATCTGAAATTCGCGCCATAGGGGTCCTCATCACATGCTTGAGCTGTACCTGCTGATGCCTTGCGCTGACCTGCTATTTATAGCATGTTTCTGGAGGTGGCTTACTATTTATAGTAACTGCTTACTTCTGAGACTTCCACAACTCCGTTTGACTTGAAATTCGAATGACGCGCTCCTCACCATGTGACCTGGCTGACATCGGTGCTGCTGCTGACTTGCTATTTATAGCTTTGTTTCGGAATGCCTTACTAAAAATAGTAAGTGCTGATTGTCTTCAAATTTTATCGGGATAGCTTGAAAGATGCTGATCCGGTGGTATACTGGTTTTGAAAATTCGACATTTTACCCTCTTTTTGGGTCCGAAGTTGGAAACCCTAATTCAACTTGCATGCATATCAAATGACCTCCGTTTGTCCTCGTTTCTGTTGCATTGTGATCAGTTTGTGATTCTGAAGTGCTGGGAGGCGGTTGGGATGCATCTGCTAAAAATAGCAAGTTCTTGAATAAGTGATTATCTCCGTTTGCATGTCACATCACTGCGAAGCTCTCGAAAAACCACAAAGAATATGCCGACATGCAAAGAAAACCGACATGCAAACCCTAAAAATAGCCTCGAAAGGCTGAATTAAAGTCATTATCTCGCTTTGCATGTCGCACCATCGCGAGGTCTCGAAAACCGGAAGGAATCTCCAAACATCGAAAACTCGCATCTAAACCACGAAATTGGCTCCAAAGGTGACTGCTAAAAATAGTAAGTTATGCTTTCAGCTCAGTGACTGTGAGTTGCCTGATGTGCTCTGGACGCAGTGTGACTGTCGGAATCTCAAAAATGTTGAAGGATTGCCTGTAATTGCACACTTACTAAAAATAGTAAGTAGTCAGAATCTGATGAAATTTCTGTGAAAACCTGCTGGAAGCATACTGACATCAATGTTAGTCTCAAATCTCAATTTACTCACTTCATTTGACCTCAAATTGGCAAGTAAGTTCAAACCCCTAATTTCTAGACTTAGCCAAAATCTTACATTAGACGGGCACATCCCAGAAAGATAGACAGCAGAAAGAGAGACAACAACAAAACAAACTGAAATCAAACCAAAAGTTCGAGACGAAGCAAAAATTAGGGGGTCCCCATTTGCAATGGGGCGATGTGTGAAAAAGGTCACAACACTTCCAAAGTCCGCCCCACCTTGGAAAAGACCTTCCAAAGTCCGCCCAGCCTTGGCAAGCCACTTGGGAAGTCCGCCTAGGCATGAGAAAGGGAAAAAATTGAAATTTTTGCGAAGTGTTTGATGCCTTGAAGGGAAAATCCGAAATTTGTCTAAGTATGGAGGCCTAAAAGGGGGGAAAATTGAAATTTTGGCTAAGTATTTTAATGCTTTAAAGGGAGAAATGCGAATTTTGGCCAAGTGTGAAAGGCAAATGCTTGAGAAAGTCCGCCATGCCTTGATAGAAGATGGAAAGCACTTGAGGAAGTCCGCCTAGGCCATGGCAAAGGAAGTCCGCCTAGCATAAGAAGGAAGGGAAAGATTAGAAAATTCGCCTAAGTATAAGTGCCTAGGGAAAAATTGATGAAGTTGGCCAAGTACACAGAGGAAAATGCACATGGCAAAGAGGCAAGAAAGTCCGCCCTTGGCTAGAAGAGGTTGGAATTTGTGTAAGTATCATGGAATTTTGCCTAAGGAAGACATCCAAACATATACTTTGCCTAGAGAAATTCGTCCAAGTAAGAGAAAAATTGATTTCGGCATAAGAAAATGTGCCTTGCACAATTTAAAGTCCGCCATGGTAGAAGAAAATGAGGATCTGGCGTAACATTTATTGACAAGATGGCTAAAATTTTAACTTGGCTAGACGAAAATTGGAATAAATTTTGAAAATAAACATTTAGCCAAAGAAAAAAGGAGAAAAATTACAATAGCCATGGGTCCAAAACGAATGGGTTGGAAGTAAATTAAATATTTTAATATTTAATAATTTATTTCCAATACTCAGAAATTTAAAATGCCTTGGACAAAATGGAATTCGCCAGAGATGTATCGGAAGAAAATAAATTGCACCGGACAAAAAGAAAATCCATGGGCAAAATTAAATTCACCATGAATTAAAACTGGGAAAAATCGAATTTAATTAGACATTTAATGTTTTCTTTCAAAATTTCGAAAATTAAAGATAGACATCTAAGCAAAAATCGAATTTTGGAAAATCAAAGAGATTTTCCTAGATAAGCTCGCCATGGAGTTTTTTTCGAAAAAAAATGGAAACTTGCCTGTTTGAAGAAGAGAAAACAAATCGAAATCGAGAGAGAGAGAGGCAGTTGCTAAAACAAATCGAATTCTTCAGCATTGTAATGAGTTTCAACAACTCATTTTTCACAGACACAGCTGAAGAGAAGCTAATCTCTCGAAATTGTGACACGATCGATTCTTCTACAGGCAAAGATCGATTTTCTTAGAGGAAGGAATAATTTTATGCTGAAGAAGTAATTTTTCCGAAGGAGTGAAAAAGTTCTTGGCTGAAAGTCGAATTTCTTAGCAAGACATGCGCACTTAGTCACTTGATTTTTGGTTAAATTCTCAAAGTTTAAATTTGATCTGCAGCCAGAAGTTCTTTCCTGAGATTTGGAATTCAATTTGATGAATTCATCATTTCTCCTTCAATCTTTTCCAGCTTGGCTAAGTTCTGGCTAAAATTTCAATAAAATTCATTTACTTTCAGCTTGCTTTTTCGCAGAAGTTTAATTATTTATGAGTTGAAAGTAAAATATTCGAACACAAGGCACGAAAATGTATTATTTTAAAAAAGTCTTCGTATTAATGTTAGTATTTTTACTGTAGGTTGATGACCACGGCAGGAGAATCATCGAAGAAGGTGCCAATGAAGTTCGCCAGCAAGGGGGTAAAGCGAGAGTCAAAAATAAATTCAAAGTGGAAAAATGTTGCAGACACCGATCTAGGACATGTTGACTTCATAGAGTTCAAGAAAAGAGTATATGGACATGATGGACTTCCTACACCAATTGCCAGATGAATGGTGAGGAATGGAATTTTTCAAGCAGCTGGATTCCCGCCTGCGATGGACTATGCTGAATTAATGGTAGAATGTGCCATCCACTACAATGCTCAGAAGAGACAAATTATTGCGCCTGATGGAAGAATTCTGGCTCACCTTGGCAAGGTGGCAATTCAAGAGACATTCAGCATCCCAGCACATTCCCGTACTGTCTACAAAACCGAGGAAGCCAAGTGGTTGTATGACAGCCAGTTCGAGTTATGCGCCACAAATGTTAATAAGGCATGGCTAGAGAAGCCTAGAACATCAATAAAGAAGATGCCTAAGAGGCTGTTGACGTGGTTTATGCGACCGCACCAACACAGAATAAAGTTTCCCAACGGATACCCTATCCTCTCTTGAACAAAGTATTCAGCATGCTAAGATTGCAAGTAAGATCATGCTTTCAACTCCAAGGTTCCTTTAATGCGAATAGACTCAGTTGGCTTGATGTGATTTTGCTGTGTTCTTACGAGGGGACTTACACAATTGTTCAGGATACTTGTGATAAACAACAGTTATATGCTTTGAAAGGGATTTTGTGCGAATGGTCTAGCCTTGAAGTACGAGTTTCCTAAAGCTAACCAAAAGTATGCGGAATTGAATGGCTGCAGAGATTTCGAAATTCTAAATTCTAACCTAAATGCAAGGGGTGTTATGCTTAATTTCAATGAACTTCAAACAAACGTTGTCTAGCCTCCTATTGGACAGCTTCAACAAAGTTAGTGCAATCTTCAAAGGGTGAAAGGGGTGTTCAAATCTCGATTCAATAATGCAAGTACCATCGCAACGATGCATAACTACACATGAATCTTGATTGAAGTTAAGTACAAAGTGTTCCAGTTGACCACGCAAGACAAACTTACCATCAGTAAGATTGTTAGTGGTATGGATCAAAGAAGCTCACTTACATCAAACATAAGCATCCATATCTAATTATTAGCATGAAATTAAGTCCTAGTTGAAGTCAAAGGAAGAAGAAACCTCACAACTACTCACAACAAAGTTTGAATTCACCATCAATGAAATGCTTTATTATGATTAGCCTTTGTGACAATCTCTTACAAAAATTCTCAAAGGGAGAATTCCCCTTCTTCTTCAAACAATGCAATGAAAACTACTCTAACTCAAAAATTCTACTCTCTATTCTGCTCCAAAATCCACTATGCTGACTATTTCTGATTCTAACTATAGATTACAAATGAGGGGGACTCCCCCTTATATAGCTGGCCAATCTCAACGGACGGTCCAGATTGAATTACAATGGAGGGCTCAGATCGAGCCACCTCAGCCCTAGACAAGTTTTGCCCTAAAAACCGCCAGAAGGTGGAGTGGTGTCATAAATGATCCCAAAAATAGCAGATTCCTCCTTGACCACTATGAGCAATTAATGCCCACTACCCTTCTAGAAGATTCTCGTCCATGACTCGGATTCCCTTGCTCTTCTCTCTGACCGCGTATGCTACGAATCGGGCCAACACCTTATCGACCTTTTCCTCAGAAATTGCTGGAGTAAGATTAAGCTGATATTCCAGGATAGCCATCATCTGCTCATGTTTTTCACAGGACTTTCCCCAAGCTTCAATAGAATCCTGTGTACTCTGAATAATTGTTGAAAACGTAGAGATGTTTTCAAAGTCAAGCTGGGAAAACGTCCTCATCTCAGAGAAGAAAGGCTGCAATCTTGCCTTTAGTCCTTCCACCTCTACCTCCTCATGAGTTAGCCTCCTTGCGAACAATGCATCCAACGTGTTGAGGATGCCCTCGTGAATATTCCTCATTGCTTTCTTGATCCTAGAGGACTCCACAGCTGCAGTGTCAAAGAAGCTCTTTCCAGTGAATGCCGCTGAATGCCACCCACAAAAATCATACCTGTTACCTGCCTGGATCACTCCTTCATTCACCAAAGTTTGCGTGGGCACACACATCAAAACAGCAAGGCGAGGAATAGTTTTGTCTTGAAAAATATGGGTGTCTCCCCAAGCTTGCTCGACACCATCTAAACGTGAAAGGATACCAGATGCACTCTGAAATGATGAGACAAGATCGGCCATGAATTTTTCTGCCTCAGTGCGGACACCGCTTATCCACTTGTCTCCCTCTCGTACAACTCTCCTCACCTCCTCAATCCCACTGATTGGCTCTCGTGGTAGCTCAGGCGGAGGCTCTACCACTGGATTCTCTTGAGCAACTGGATGTGCTAGATGTTGCACATATTGGACCAATGCCTTGTGCTCCCTTTTCAACCTTTTATACTTCCCTTCCTTTTTTACCAACCTGTCCTTCAACGCTTGGAATGAGCTTTCAGCTTCCTCAACCACTTGCACTCCGGAGGGACGTCGCAATTCAACTGTGGTGACCGTGTAATTTTTTGGCATTGCGTCACTTAAATCATGATCCTCTCTTGGAACAGCAATATGGAGGCTGCGTGAACCGGCCTCATTAGTCTCCATCTTCGTATACTTCCTTGCTCTCTTCCTTTTAGGCGACTTACTTGTTCTGTTTAGAAGCTCCTCCATTTCAACTGCCAGGTCAGCATCATCATCCTGATCCCTCCTTATTGCTTGTGAGAGCCAATTGCGCTGAATGCCGTAAATAATAAGGGGCTGCTCTTCAGTTGCTTCCACTTCCCGAACCTCCTCTCGAGCAGTATTTTGTTGAGGCTCAATTATTTCAACGTTTTGATCACTCTCCTCATGAACTCCAACCCTTGACTCTATGACGTCCTCCTCTTCGAAGGCATAATCAAAGTGGGTGTCTGTTTCCATTTCCTCCCCTTCATCTGGCTTATTGGCACCTTCAGGGACGTTAGCACTTTGAGTATCCAACTCTCTCGGCATTGGTTGGTTAACCTCTCCAACCTCTGGTTCGTCATTCCTTTGAGCCCTCTGATCTACAAACAGTGAGACTTCGCGCACGCTGGAGGAATGGGTCACCAACTGAGTGGATGATGTGTCCTCCGATCCCTGAGGTTCCGGCTGAACAGGCTCTTCCTGTTGTGGTGGCTCCACAGCTCGGGCAATTTGTTTCTTCCTTTTCGCCAACACTGGTGGCCTTTTATCACCCATGAGGTCGTATGTGAGGGCAACCGACCTTCTCCTTAATCTGTGAACGCGCTCCTCTACCTAAGCCCTTGTGAAAGTCAAGACGGGAATAGATAAAGTGTCTAAATCCGTAATCTCCGGCTCAACCCAATCTAGTGGTGGAATCGGCGTGTTCTTTATAGATTCATAATCTGGATGAATAAGCCTGGTATCCTCTTCGACTTGATCCGACACTTGGACCACTTCACATTCTCTGATTAGTTTGAGAGGCAACCTCAAAAACATTCTTTTCCTAATCTCCGCCTCGTCTCCAACGTTCGCCCAAAAATCCTCCAAGTGAGCTCTGTGTCTGTATTCCTCACCCTGAATTGTTCCGATCTTTCCCCGAGGATCAAAATCCTTCCGGCTGGTATGAAGAGTCAACTTATAGAACTTTAATTCATCTTCAGCCTCCTTGGCTGCCTGCAAAGTAGGGCATTCTTCAAGTGAGTTTCCCAACACAATGGTAAAGTGCAAGGCTCCCTTCTTCTTTCTCCTTATGATTTTGTCGTAGGCTACCAGTTGCCTAGACAGCTCAAGTAGTATCATCCTGTTCGTTGGGTACCTCGGTAGTTTGTAGACGTACGATTCGTACCCCGGCAGCCTTAAATAAGTAAACTTCGGGAATTGGACGAACCAAAACCCATACTCTTCTATCAACATTTGTGCCTCTTCAGATATTCTCTGTTGCAACCTCCGCTGAAGAGTCCTTGTGATATACATAGTGAAAACATCATTTACTCTCTTGAAGTCAGCTGTGTGCGTGAGATGCAACTGTCTACAAGATTCGTGAATCTTGAACTGATTAAAACCACAGCCAATCGGTTCCTGGTAGGCCAACCCTCTGTATTTTGTCATTCGAGCAAGCATGTAAATAACATACGAGCTCATGTAGAATGTTCTCGTTCTCTTCAGATTTCAGAACTGCTCATCAATGTTGTCACTTATCATTTGAGCCCAATTTACTTCCACCTTCCCTTCGAGCACCACACTAATGTAAAAGAACATCCATGGTTCGAACACAAATGACTGCGGGCTACCGTTAACCCTGCTGAGCAACATAATTATATCGCAGTACTCCTGTTTCAGCTCTTTTGAAATTATCTGCTTTGGCAGCATGATAGCAGGAGGCTTTGGTTTTCGCATCCAAGTGGTGTTGATCCTCTTCATGCACTTCTCGAAAGATGTGGCATACATCTTGTCGGCCTTTTCCTTGGATTTGTACATCATTTTATCTGTAGCCAGTATCCCAAACGCCTCGCCAATTGCGTCAGGTGCAAAGTTGGCCAATATCATACCATCCGGAGAAACAATAGTCCGATCATCTGAGTTGTAAAAGTTGGTGCACTCCAAGATCAGCTCCGGACAACGAACTGCTGGCTGGAACCCGGCCGCTGCATATAACCTGCTCTTGACAATGTTGCGTGATGCTTCCGTCGGAAGATTGCCACCTTGCCCATACATTCTGCGCATGAAAGCCTCGAGGTTGAAAGGCCCAAGGTTGGTGTCCGTCAAGTTTCCAAACTTCGACACAATCTTTGACTCCGGAATAAAAGATTTCTTCAAACTTTTGATGATCGCCTGCCTGGAGGCGTTTTCTTTGACAGCTTCGTTATTCCCAGCCTTAGCTCCAGCTTTGCTTGTTCCAGCAACATCAGCTTTTCGTCCTTCGGCCATTTGCAAATCAAGAAGCAAACATTACACTTCAAACTTTTAAAATAAAAATCATGTGAGATGGCTGGCGAATGGAGTTGGCTGCAAAAGTAAATACAAGTTAATAGTTTCAGCAGTATACTTCGACTTCAAACTTCGATAGATTTAAACTTCGAGAATTAACACTTCGAAGTTCAACAATTTGCAGCCAAAAGGATTTTCAGCTCTTCGGAAGAAATTAACTCCAGCAAACCCAACTTCGGAAAATGTTTCAAGTTTCAGTAATTTTCAGCAATTATAAATCAGCAACTTCGAAGAATTTAAATCAGCAAGTTTGAAAGTTATAAATCATCAAGTTTCAATAATTTCAAATCAGCACTTCGAAAGTTATAAAATAGCAACTTCGAAAAGTTTCAACGGTCTCAAATCAGCACTTCGAAAGTTATAAATCAGCAACTTCGAAGGCTTTAACAATTTTAAATCTGATTTGATTCTAAACATTCAACAACTTCAGAAAATTTCAAGCTCAAGCAATTTCGACTTCCAGCACAATTAAACGATTTCAGCTTTCAGCAACATTTCAACTTTCAGCAACTTTGAAAATATTAAATCTTCAAATACTTACCTTCAGCAACTTGGAGAATTAAAAAATGCTTAACCTCGGCAGCTTACACTTCAAACTTTATTTCGAATCTCAGCAACTTCGCAACTTTAGATCTCAGCAACTGAGAAATTCAAGCTTCTTTGAAAAATCGAATTTAACACTTTCTCACACTTTCAGCAACTCTCAATCTTGAAAATATTAAACCTCACAACTCAACAATCACTCTCAACTCACCAGCATAAATCTCAGCTTCGAATTTTGTGAGATGAGAATGAAAATCCTCAGAGTTTTATAACCAAAAGCTGGTGCTAATTTTAGTAGATGCCATTAATTCTCTTCATTATGACTTACGCATTTGCTAAATTTGAAAGAGAATATTCCAGTCGTCTTACAATCGTCATAGCAATTTGCTATTCAGGGAGATTCTTTCCTCGATTCAAATTTAAAACTTCCCTCCCGACTGCCAGTGATTTCGAAAAAATCATTTTACTTCGATTTGAAATAATCTTACTGCCTTTTTAAAATGGCATATTTAATTTATTAAAATTTAATTCAAATGCCATTTTAATTTATTTTACCAGCGTCTGTGAGAATTCGATGTCGACACTTTAAAATGGCTAGGCGAAATTTATTTTCCATCCATAATTAACTCCGAAATAAATTCCCCACGATTAAAATCGTCTGAACTTTTAAAATTTCATGTGTCCAAATTAAAGGGGGAATTTTAAATTTGACTTAGGAAAATAATTAAATCAATTAAATTAATTAATTTCTCCGACTTAGGCAAATTTTTGAAATTAATTGCCTAGAGAAATTTTAATTTCTCCCAACGCCTTTTAGAATTTTTTATCTTCACGCCTCGATCAAATATTAAATAACTATTTTCTCTTGAGGCGCATATAACAGTTGAGCCTTCATTTTTAAGTGGGGCGCAAATCATGGGTTGAGTTTTTTAATTTTAACGCCTCTTAGTTTATTTTTAAATAATTTCTCCTCTAGGCGTACTTCACACTTGTGTCTTCACATTTTGATTTTTTAATCATCTTGGTCTTAGGCGCAAATAATTGGTGGAGGTTTCATTTTTGTTGGCTTAGAATATTTTCCAGGTCAAAAGGGGCGCATTCCTCATTTTTCCTACCTCCAATTTCGAAGACTTTCAAACATTTCAAAGCTCTGGGTGCATACAAGTTCTTCCAAGCCCAGGCGCATATAACATAGGGAGCTTTTAATTTTTAAAACAGCTTGAAGTATTTAGGCACAAATCCTCATTACTTCTTCCATTCCCACGCCTTAGGAAAATCCACTCCTTCCTCCTGAAGTAGGGCGCAAATGACATATCCCCCTTTTAGTTTCTTGACCACTTAAAATATTTTCTATTCTCCTCCCAACCAGGGGCATATTACACCATGAGCTTTCAGTTTTGACTTGGACAAACTTCGGACCATGCCTTCTCCAAAGCGCATTGTGGGTAATTAATTTCCACTTGGGGGTGCATTGGATCTGTGGGCTTTCATTCTTAATGTTTTATCTCATTCTTGAAGGCGCAAATTATGTGTCAAGGCTTTTAATTCCACGCCTTAGAGCATTTTCTAATTCCTTCCCAGTATAGGCGCAGATCACCCTTGGTGTTTTCAATCTGAAGTGAGGCGCAAATGATAGATCCTTCTTCCAGTTTCAATTCCCACGCCTTGGTCAAATTTCAAGCCACTACCTCCAGGGCGCAAATGACATGTTGTGCTTTCAACTTCAAGCTCAAAGGCGCATTTGGATGGTCCAACTTTCAGCTTTTGACTTAGTGAAATTCTACCTGACTTTTTCCCCAAGGGTGCAAATCAATGTATACGCTTTTAATTTGAAAATTTCACCTCAAGTTACCAGGCGCAAATCATAGGGTCAGCTTTTAGTTTCAACGACTTAGAAAAATTTCTAACTCTTCCTTCAAAGAGGGGCGCAAATAGCCCTCAGAGCCTTCAGTTTGGTAACTTAACACTTTTGATCACTTTTCCTTGCTAGGCGCAAATCATAAAGGCAGCTTTCAATTTCACGCCTTAGAGTGTTTTATATTTTCCTTTCAGCTTGGTGGGCGCATCTTGGGCATGGAGCTTCTAGTTTCACCATGGGCGCATATGAGGCATATAAGTTTCATTTTTGACACTTAGGCAAGATTGGAAATTATTTCAAAGAGGGGCGCATTTTAGTTAGGGAGCTTTCAATTTTCATGACTTAGAAAATTTTCTATTCGTCTTCAGCTTCTCAAGGTGAATTTCAATGTTGGACCCCAAATTTTATCAAACCTAGTCGATTTTATGCCTCCTGCCAGATTCAGGGTGATTTCCCCTTGCTAACCCTAATTCGCCCTGACTTTCTATTTTTAGAAAGTTCCTTGAATTTCGCGCCTTCAACTGAATTTTGACTTCAGAAAGCCTGATTTTCGCCCTGCTCTAAATTTCAACTGATTTGTGCTGTTGATGCCTGATGCCTGTCTGCACCTGCTATTTTTAGCAACTTGCTAGAAATTGCTCAGAATGTCTTCAAATTTCTTGTATTGAATGCCTGAAGCATGGTGATCATAGCTGGATGCTGTTTTGGAGTAACTGTCCTGTTCTAACCTTGATTTTAGGAAACCCTAATTTCTCTGCCCATGCCTGCTAAAAATAGCAATTATCTGATTCTCCATCCTCTGCAACTCCGTTTGTCTTGAAATTCGCGCCAAAGATCCCTCATCACATGTTTGACTCGTACCTGCTGAGATTTGATGTCGGCCTGCTATTTATAGCTGCTTCTGAAGTGACTTACTATTTATAGTAAGTGCTTGTTTCTGAGGCTTCCTTATCTCCGTTTGACTTGAAATTTGGACAGCGTGCTCCTCGTTGGTGAACTTGCTTGTTTGCGTCGGCGCCTGAGATTGACTTTCTATTTATAGCCCGTGTCGAAAATACCTTACTAAAAATAGTAAGTGCTCCGATTGCCTTCAAATTTTGCCAGCAGACTCCCTGAAAGATGTTGATCGTAGTGGATACTTCAGTTTTGGGCACTTTGACGTCTGATTCCTCATTTTTAGCCCTCAAGCTCGAAACCCTAATTCTCTGCCCGTTCCTCAAATGAGCTCCATTTGACCTCATTTCAGTTGCATGATGATCAGTTTGCGGTTCTAAAGTGCTGAGTAGCTGCCTGATTGGTACCTGCTAAAAATAGAAAGCGGCTGAAAAAGTGACCAACCAGCTGCTGGATGATTTTGCATGTCACACTGCCCGAAAAATCTTGAAAAACCCAGAAAAATCTCCAACATGCAAGCATTGGCTAAAAATAGCAAGTTTCAGAAAAGTGACCAGTTCCATTTGCATGTTACACCATTGCGAAGCTCTTGGAAAACCCAGAAAGAATATGTCGACATGCGCTGAGAAAATCTGCATGCAAACCCTAATATCGGCCTCCGAAGGCCGAACGCTGAAAGTTGTTATCTTGCTTTGCATGTCATATCACTGCGAAGGTCTCGAAAAACCCATAAGAAATCTCCGGACATGCATCAGAAAATATAACATGTAGACCCTGGAATCTGCTCTGGAAGCCAGACTGCTAAAAATAGCAAGTCATCTGTTTTTGCTCAAATTTTGTCAGAAATGAACTTGAAGTGTTCAAAATGTAATGAAGTTGTCAAAATGTGAAAATCCCGAGAAAATCAACCCTAAACTGACACTTACTAAAAATAGAAAGTTGGCAGAATTTAGTGAAAATTTAGGGGTTACTTGCTGGAAGTGTTGTAATAGCAGTGCCAAGCTCAGAAGTTAACCAACCAACTCAATTTGACCCCAAAGTGACCTAAAGATGTGAAACCCTAATATCAAACTTGGCCAAATTCCACGTTTAAGCTCGCGGACGGGAGCATCCCCGGAAAGCAGATAGCAGAAAAGAAGCAGAAAGAGAGAGAGAGAGACAAAAGCCAAAGCCAAAAGACCAGAATGGAGCAAAAATTTAGGGGGTCCCCATTTGAATGGGGCGATGTGTGAAAAGGTCACAACAGAGGCCACGCCGGATAGACTTTAAAGAAGATTATGGGGACATCATTTTGATGCTGAATAGAATAGCTGGCAACCCACAAGGTACATATTTTGAAAATTGGATGTCTTATTTTATAGACGAAATCACTTCCGGCGTGAAAATGTTTAACTGGTCCCGAATGATAAGTGACAATCTTCATGAGCAGCTGACTAATTTGGAAAAGACTAAGTCTTTTCACATGAGCTCGTACATGGTCTATTTATTGGCCAGGACATATAAATACTCAGGGCTGGTTTGCAAAGGCAAAGTTGGCAACGGAGAAAATGAACTCAGGCCTTATGATTGCTACCCACAACTTCAGCTAAGGGAGAAATCTCATTTTAGGCGAGTGCACGATGCTTTCTTAATGTATATCACAAGAACACTTCAGGGAGGAACGCATCAAAGGCTGAGTCACGAGGCAAAGAGTTTGATCAGCAAGTATGGATCCTGGTTTATCTAGTTTCCTAAATTTACATATGTCAGGATCCAGGGATTCACTGGAAACCCTTACAAGTTGCCAATCTATCCAACAAATTGGATGATTTTGCTTGAAGTCCTGAGGCAGCTGGAAGAATACCAGAGCATCCAGAGGCCGAGTAACAAAGCGGCTGTTACATTCCCATTCTTCATTGGGAATATGTTAGAATACTGTCCGTCAGCACAAGCAGCTGAGAGCGCCAGGCTAGAGATCCAGTGGTACCCATTCACAGCCTGTAAGTCCAGGGCCAACTTTGACCCACATCATCATATCCGGACAGTGGATGGGAGGAGATATAAGCACAAAGTGGAATTGGAGGACTTCTGGGCAAACGCCGCTAATGAGTACGAAGTCAGGAGAAGATTGTGGTCTAGAGTGCCAGCAGACTTTATGAGGGCAACCGAACTTTGCCGGGTGCCTGATTAGTTGCAGGACGATGGAAATTTTGTCCAGCCGCGCTTCGAGGAGAGCCGACCCCTTCCTTCTGTGAAGTGGTGTAATGACCCCTTCTCAAGCATGATCTTTCCAGTGACCGTTGGCCTATTCCGGAGACCCGTAGGCTACTCGGAAGGTAAAATTAGGGTTTCTTGTTTTGAAGGATGCTCTTGCTAGAGGTTGGTTGATTCAATGGTGGATTCTTACTGGGTTTTCAGAGAGCTTCGTAGAGATATGTTCTTCTTGGCATTCTGAGCATCTTCAGGAATTTACTATTTTTAGTAAATTCTATTTCTGGCAATGAACCTGTTGGTTTCGGCACGGTTGGCTTTCCATTTCAGACTAATCAGTTGGCTTACTCATTTTTGGGCTTTGGGGCACAATTGGAGAGATAAGTCGAATTATTTTAATTAAGTCATGTTTTAATGTTATATTTTAACATTGACTTTCCCCTTGGCCTAGCTACTTCACTTTAAGTTGTTTTAAAAGATGTTCTTTATGGGTGGGCGCCTCATTGAAGGAATTAATTATAATTCTTATTAATAATTTCATCCAAGCATAAGTTGGGCGCCAACTTCAAGGAAGAAATAAAGTTTATAATATAAAGTCAAAGTTTGCTTGGGAAAATGGGACGCCATCTATTGGAGAATTAGGGTTTGACTCAAAAAGGAAGATTAGGGTTTCGAGAAGGGTCAAACGGAAATTATAAAAGGAAGCCATTGGTTCTCATTCGGATCATCTTTTGTCTACAAGAATGTTATGCTGCCGGATTGGCTTTAGGATTGCTTCGAGTAATGAAAGCCTCCTAGCTTGGCATTGCTTCTCGCTTGAAAGATAGCGACTAGTGGTGAGATAGAGTAGTTGAGTGATTCATTGTGAGTTTTCTGCATTGTAGTTTTTGTTGTGGCTTTGTAATTCAGATTTAAGCATTTTAGTGAGTTGCTGGAAGTGCATATTCATTATAGCAGATTGTTGCTTTTAATCATAAGTCAAAAAATACCAAAAGAATCATTCTGGGTACTGTCTATTTCTCTTTGTCTGGTAGGGGTGACCCTTTCCTCCAGTTTGTAGATTTTTTAGTGAAGGTTTGGATTTTTAAAGGCAGGTCGAACTTCTTGCTGGGTCGTACCATCTGTCCTTGCATTGATTTTCGTGCATAAATAACATAAGGTCTTTTGATTGGGTTTCAGTGTTCTAATTTGGTCGCCATCATACTAGGATCTTTATGCATTTTGTTTCATGAAATTTGAGTAAGTCTGGAGAGAGTTGTGAGCAAAATAGTGAGTTACAGGGCTGCTGTTCATGCATGAGAAAATCAGGACTGTCATAAATCAGATTGTGAGGTTGGTCTTTACAGTGCAGTTTCTGATCTAAGCTTTATTATTCACTGAGGAAATTCAATATATTGTTGCAGCTCTACTTAATTCTTGATTTACGTTGATAGCAAGGTGTTCTATATCATGTTGTAAGCTGTACAGTAGTACTGTTAGCAGTTCTTTAATCTTGCTCAATTCTGATTTGTAATTGCTTATCTTACATTCTGAAGTTGCTTTGTAATATCTAGCATCTCCGTCATATGGTAGCTCCCATTCCGTCTCGGTTTGGAAAGCACATTCTTGACGTCGAGTATTTCAGCATTCTTGCTTATTTCCCTTCATAGCATTGTAATTCTTAGCACTCCGCCATATGGTCGCCTCAATTCCATACTGGATTGGGTAGCACATACTTGGTGTTGAGTTTTTTTCAGTACTTGTAGTGGTAGAAGATCCTCTGACCATATGCTCGCCATCATCGGCGCCATTCTTGGTTAGAGTTCCTTCCAGCTTTGTTTTTGCATTCAGATCCTCTGACCAATGCTCACACCTTGCCCTCATCGGGATCCTGGTGTACATTCTGGTTAGAGTTGCTTCAGTATCGTTTTGGTTTAGAGCTAACCCTAACGACTGTGTATTGCTCTGCTTATTGCAATTGAAAATTTTAAAAAAATTGGCACGGTATATTTTAGTGGTATCACAGCTAAGTATCCTGCCATCCTGTGAAACAAATCGTCTATGAGTGACAGAGAAAAGAGATACATAGCACGGGAAGACAGGAAGGCTGCAAATCAGTTTCAGCTCTATCAGGTTCCTGAAGGTCAGATAGCTTCAGAGGTTTTGAGGGCTCATTGGGAGTCTTCTCAGGAAACAGATATGGCAGAAGGTGAGAGGTTAGTCCCAGAGGTTTACCAGCAACAGAGATGATAGTGGAAAGGGAAGAGAGAGATCGATAAGTCCCGGAAAGAGATTTGAAAGGAAGATGCATGCCTTGATGGATATGGTATCTCTCATGATGGGGAAAGTGGGCCAGAACACAATTCCACAAAGCAACCCAGGACATAGAGGAGAACACAGTGCCTCCAACCAGCATGATGGACATGCTGCTCAGCCTGTTTCAAACAACACACACATTTCTTCCAGGCCATTCAAACCCACCTTCTTGGCACCAGTAAACACTCAACCTGATCCTGAAGAGAATGCTTCATTCGTGGAACAGTTGAGACTTGGCCGTGCGGAGTATGATTCGCTCCCTGATGAAATCAAGATGGACATGTCCTATAATGACTTTATGGATCATAAAAGAAAGAATAAAGGACAAGGGAGACATTATGAGCAAAGAAGAACAACAGTTCAAGGGGACTTGTATCA